>VZSC01000933.1:139432-171983 GCA_013398225.1 Steatornis caripensis | reverse complement strand
GAGAAGGCTGAGAGGAGATCTGATCAATGCTCACAAATATCTAAAGGGTGGATGTCAAGAGGACGGGGTCAGACTCTTCTCAGTGGTGCCCAGCGACAGGACAAGGGGCAATGGGCACAAACTGGAACACAGGCAGTTCCACCTGAACATGAGGAGGAACTTCTTTACTGTGAGGGTGACAGAGCCCTGGAACAGGCTGCCCAGAGAGGTTGTGGAGTCTCCTTCTCTGGAGAGATTCAAAACCCGCCTGGACGCATTCCTGTGCAACCTGCTCTAGGCTAACCTGCTTTAGCAGGGGGGTTGGACTAGATGATCTCTGGAGGTCCCTTCCAACCCCTACCATTCTATGATTCTATGATTCTATGACTTCAGTCCTCTTTGTTTTACATATTGCTGGTCATTGCTTATTGGGAGTAGTACTGCCTCACTCAAAAAAAAAAAAGTTATTTTCCAGTTCTTACATATTTGGCTGGAAAATGCCTTCACCCATTTGACAATACTGGTTTATTTCTTCAGTTTAGTTGGGAGGTATTCAGAGTCTCTGTGGTTTGTATTATATGCCTTATTTTCCTGCTTTGGCAGATGGAATTATTTCAGCATAGGATGGGCTTTGACTGGTTGATTTATTTAGGTCCCTTTTAATAGAGTGTCACTGTGACAGCTTTTGGCAGTGCTCCTCTGCCTCTCATGTTAAATTTGATTAAGCTGTTGTCACCATTAATTCACAGTTCATCTATATTTACCTCTTGAACGCTCCCATGTAGTGCTTAGCCCTAAGTCAAGCATAGCCTCCAAGAAGCAGTCGTGTAAACTGGTGAGGAATTGCTATTGCAAGTCGTGGTTTACAGTGTTTGAATGGCTTGTGCAGTGGTAGAGGAAGACGCTGGTGATAGACTTAATTTGTTAGTTGATTCTTTGTATGCCTGCAATGGTTTTTGCTCAATATTTTTTTTCCAGCTAGGTGACATGTATTATAACTGATTGGGGGTGTTTTTATTTCCGCACCTCAGGACCTGTAGCTGTGAAGTTTCAGCAGAGTGGATCTCAAACAGACAGGTGGAGTTTTTTGCCACCTGAAAGTTCTAGTGCTGCTCAAAGAGCCGCTGCTTATGTTTAGCAAAAGCTCCAGAGGCAACAGAGAGTAGTACATGGAGCACATACGGTGCATGCAGCCCTCACGTTTGAAAGTGTAACACTGGGCTATGGAGCACAAGGCCATTTGTCATAGCTGATTTAGGAGGGTAAAAGATCCAGCTTCTACCCATTTGTTCATTTACAGGGTTAGCTTAATGCAGCTCTATGAGAGGCTTGTATGTGAATGGCCCAGTTTTTGGACTCATCTAATGCACAACACCACCTTTCTGGCTGTAAAAGGCCAAAAGACAGTTCTCTGGCAAAGGGTTCATCCCTCTGGGCAGCTGCTGTACCACCCCTTGGTGGGACAGTCGTGTTGTGGCAGGGAGGAAGCACTGAAGCTTCTCTGCTCCACCGGCAGCAGAGGATGCCCGGGGACTTCATGGAGGTGGGTTAGCGAGGCTCTTCCTCAGCTGCTCCAGCTGGTTGTGGGAGCGTTGGGTCAGGGTCTGTTTGCTGGGCAGGATCACCCCAGCACTCCTGTGCTGGCCCAACTCCCAGACATCTGGGAGGAGTTTTCCGTCTCTCAGGTACAACCATTCCTCAGTCTTCCATTGAGCAGTGCCACCACAAGCAAACATTCAGGCTTTTTATTTGAGATGACAATACCATCTGTTGCAGTTAAAGCTGTATATTTCTAAAAAAATCCTACACGAGGAATAACTGAAACTAATGCTTTTCTTTGTCTTGGCTGAAACCTGGGTGCAAAGCTTCACCCCGTTACAACTATGAAGGCAATTCAACAATTTACTTGCACTTACTTGCTCTAACTATGTTATCCACTTCTGTTTTCTAGACATGTATCTCAGCTCACAAAATTTTAAATTAAAACTGAGTTATTCTAAGTTGCTTACTGAGGAGCGGTGTCATTTTGATCCTGTCATTACGACTGGTACAGGAAGCCAATGTAAAGGAACAGAAATCTTACCTAACTCCCTTTCCTCCTAGGGAATACCTGAAAGCAGCACTGCATTATTACGTTTTTTACAATATAATTTGTACCTGTAAAATAAACATTTCTGAAGTTTGGCCTTCATGGAAATGGGGCCTTTCAAGTATTTAATTTTCCCATATTGCGATGTGATATGTGAAGTTTTTCTGTATTTTCTTTTTCTAGGCTTGCTCCCAACATAATCTCTCCACTTGTCAGCCCCCTGAAAACATTAGTTCCACCTTCCCTGTTGCCGAAACACGGCTCTCCATCGTCACACAGCCAGTCACCAAATGGGCAGCAATTTTCTGGAATACCAAATAAACCATACACTCCATTTCAAAACCAGTCTGTACAGCCGGCATCTCAAGGTAACTCTTCCCTCTCTTTTTTTCTTTTTTTTTAAAAAACTTTCCCAATTCCTAGTTGGGGAGAAAGAGTTTATTTCGGGTTTGCATTTTTGGCCAATACTGTCTTATTAAGGAACTGACAACGTTTCAATGGGAACTCCTATTTTTAAATACAGAGCAAAATTTTCACACCAGTTCATGCTGTGATGTGTTCTCGTAATGGGGAAAGCTATCACAACAGCAGATTTCTCACATTTATTCAGGTTTTTTAGGACATGTTTTCAAAAAGGTCCTTACAAGAATGAATTATGCCCCCAAATAACTTCAAATAACTTCTTCATTTAAAGATGAAGTGAAATATTTAACCCAGACTCACGCCTTGGTTGTCAGTAAAGGATTGCTCTCACCATGCAGTAGATGCGGCCAGGTATGCACCGCTCCAGACTGGACATCCAGCCTTCGGTCAGCTTGGAGAGAGCCACCCTGCCAAAGCAAGAGACAAATTAAAAATACTTTGCTATTTATTATTTGGAAGTTTGGTGTCTGTATTATTCTATGTAATAATATGCAAAGGCACTCTGTACAACCACAGAGTGCCAGTGTGATTTGAGGACAAGATTGGGAGCAGCTAAGTAGCTGTCCCACTGCTTAACTTAAAACAGTTTTTGTCCTGAATTATCCAGCCTTTTTAATCGGGAGCTTATTTACCTGTTCCAGAGTTCTGCTGTGGGAACTAATTAATGCTTCTGCAATTTGTGAGGTATAAACTAGCAAGAGGTACTATTATCATAGATTCTTCTAGTAACAGGAGCTTGCATATTTAAGAAATATGTTATATAATCCAGATGGTATGCTGCTTAAGTGTGGTAGATATTCACAATAAAGAAGTGTGCAGGACATCTGTCTGGTTGCAAGTATAACCAAGCACATAAGTTTATACAGGCAGATAACCAGCTTTTTGAGACTCATTTCACAGCTGTACTGTCATTTGTATAAGGTCATTTTTGGCTGGTGAAGTATCACATGTGATCAATTTACCAGTGGGCAAAACAGGCGACTTGCTTTCTCTGAGTATATGCTAGGGCCAGGTCTGAAACACAGGAGCTGAACACAAACCCAGTGAGCAATTCACAGCTGTAATGGGGTTCAGTGCCCCAACAGTTCCTGCTGTCCTTCATTCTCTGAGGAGTATTTTTGCTCTCTGGTTGGACTGGCTTAGCCTGAAAAGTTAAAGTGTAGTATATTAAATGATTTGTGCTGAAGGAAAAACTAACTCAACCTGATGCTCGACAGATTATTCAATTTAAAAAGATTAACTCTGTAAGGGAAAAGTGGCAGATTTATGATAGCATATAATGATATATGATTATGTTACTATAATGAGCTAAATAACTACAAACCACAAGAGGAAAGTTTAGCAGCTCATTACTATGGCAGAAACAAATGCATAGACAGAACAAGTTTTGAACCACTTAAATAAATTGACTTTATTCCTTAAGAAAACCACATTTCCTTTTGAATGAGTTGTTGCTTTCTAAGTGTTATGTCGTGTGGTTTTGAAAAAGCAATAATTTTCCACTTTGGCCAAATGTTGAAGTATTATTATAAATTCATTATGGAAATGGTCATTCAAAAATCCACTATGATTAGCAGCCTTTGCAATCAATTGATCTGTAACCTGTACTTAGCTGTACTTGCTCTACATCTTTTTTGCATCTCAGTTCATTAATAGCACATTTTTCTAAGGGAATCTGTAGTAATTTGGGACTTTTGAGTCTTTGCTGAAAAAAGGAACACTATATAAGTCTAGCTGTAGAACTAGGTATCTGTATAGAAGCATGTAAACATTGTGGATCTGAAATTTTTAGAAGACAGCAAGCTCCGTCAAGTTGGTAGCAGAAATATTGATAATGAAGGAGTATGCTGACATTATTTATATGTTTAAAGCTAGCTGTAGTAAGATCACATGGAAATTATTACATGCTGAAAGAATTTGGCAGGCAATGGAATCCTGTAGTTATTTATACCTGACATGATTGCTTGTCAGAAATTTTATGGAATTTGAAAAGCTGAGATTTATTTGCACATAAATGTAAATGACATGACATAACAAGATGGCATTTAATAGGCATATTCCAATTATTTGCTCATTACATCATTCATTTTAAAGCTGCTTGAAGTTTTCTAGGCCATGCCTTAGAGAAACAGAGGCAGCCAGTGCACTGTGTGAAGTAGGTAACTGCAGCTTTTCTGCCACAAATGATTTCAAAGCAAAGTTTCAACTAAATGTTATGGTTGGAACTCGGTTTATTCCTTTATTAACTGTTATATTTCTACATCTACTGTACATGAAACATTTAATAGTGATCATTTAAACTGACAGGACATTGAGTAAATTCTTCACTTGAAAATTAACCTCTGAAAATTTTTCCTTTAAATCAAAACTGAAGAAAAACCTGAAATCCATGTGGAAAAAAAAATATTGGTGAAACACTTGTTGCCAAATTGGTGCTACACTTTTGCTCTCCTAGAAGGAGCAGGGATGTTTGCACCAGACAAGCCTTTTTGCTTACTTCATATTTTAACCACTGAAGGGAGTCTTTTTTAAGAACTTGTGCAGAATGCTCCGTTTAGTTTGCTCTACTCGACCATATGTGGTTGCTGATTGAACCATCAATTACAGGATTTTAATCATATCTTAATTCCTAATACTGCTGCATTTCAAAAAATCTAAAGGAAACACAACTAAATGGCATGAACCAAAAGCACCTTTGTTTCATACATTTATACATATACATGTATAAATGCAGTAAAGCTCTGACTTGTATTGCATATGCAAATCAAACATTGTATTGCCCACAAGCAACAAGTTTCATTTCCTGTGGTTGTGTAAAATAAATGAAAACTTATCTGGCAAGAGCACCCGTTGTTACAAAAGTCCTTGTGGTTGCTTGAACTCACATGGCCCTTCCATCTCTTGTCTAATGACTTTGGTTTTCAGGAACACTTAGCATTTAAAGAAGCTGGCAATTTTCCCTTTTTAATAGTGTAAAAGATGCGTGAGGCTCTGATCCTCTGGAACAGACTGACCGGCCTCTTGAGCCATGCCAGGCTACTGAAGGCCATCAGCAAGAGCCAACCTACCTGGTATCAAAAGAAACTCTCCGATCACGCCTCTGAAGCAGCAGGTGGGAGTGTAGAAAGTATACAAAAAGTCGTGAAAAAAGTCTTACTAGCATAGCAGCTCACTGACCCTGCAGTCCTTCAACCTGGAGGTATGCAAATTCAGTCACTCCAAGGCTCATTTCCACCTTCCAGGACTGACATTCAGCTGGCCACATTTTCAAGTACAGCTTTTAGTACTGCAAACACAATTCTTCCTACCCAAGTGTTGTTTCTTGCCCAGTTTAAGCACAGGGAACTTCACCAAATTCTTCCTGTACAACCTAGAAGTAGAACTGCAGATCAGGCTTGCCAGCTGCAACCGCACTTCAGTGTTTCAGATGCAAGGCCAGAGTCCTCCTGAATAAACCGCTGCCGCTCCCACTCCCCACGAAAGCTCCATGCTGTCATGCAAGAGGTTGTTCTGAAGATGAGTCATGTAAACACACAGAAAAGAAATGCAAGTGCTTGCTGATAGGTCTCAAACCAGTGAACTGCCTGGTGTAAAATCCCTGCATAAGGGATGAAGCAGGCGCTGTCTAACTCAGTAATCTTCTCAGCGCTCTTGTCTATGCCAAAGAGCTGTCTTGAGCCTCCACCTCTTTCTCACCTTTTGCAATTGCAAAAGCAGTTGGGAGCCCCTGTCTTTCTCCTTCACCTTTCATCCTCAAGGAAGCAGCTACCTGACTTTTAGTCCCCTCCTCCCGTAGCCATCCCTGTGCCTTTTCCACACGCATATAATGTCTTCCATGAAGTTTCTGTCTCTTTCTTAGAGGGTGCCACTGTCTCATCATTTCTATGAAGCTAATGAAAAAGGGAGTAAGCTTTCATTATGCTGCTCAGGTCAGAAGGGTTAAAAGTCCCATTTTTCATGTCATGGTTTGTTTTACCTGACCAGTGTCCTTGCTGCAACCTTTCCCTTCCCTGTCTTTTTTTATTGAGTTTGCTACCTGCATTGGTCACATCTGCAAGCACATTACAACAGGAATGGTGTCTTTCTCTGATTTTCTTTGGGAAGCACTTGGCAGAAATTTGCTCCTGGTGAATACAACAGTGCAGTAACACTAGTATTTACACTAGTATTTTCCTACATTGTGTCTCTTCATTGGATAGTTCCGGTAACACTTTTTGCTCTGCCTTTTCAGATTATCATGCAGTGATGCTGAGGGATACACACTGCAACCCAAAGGAGAATTTGATTGCTTATGGCAGTTCTTTTCCAGACTTCTGAGTCTGAGGCAGTTCTCTGCCTCAGGTATTTTTTCCTGAGCAACTAGACAGTGTAACTTAAAATACTTCAAAGGAAACCCTTACCCATAGGTCTTGAGAAAACCCTGGATCCAACTAGTTTCGATCCAGTTCTGTCATGCTTGGCTGTTCTCGGATTTTCTAAGCCACTGTGCCAGCCCTGTAGATCATAAAGATATTTAATTGATTTCACAAAGGCAAGCCCAGGAGCATGACCAAAGGGCAGCAATTACAGAGACAGAGAAAATACACGTCATGCCTTCCCTAGAAGTGATGTGTGTAGCAGACATTCTGGAAAAGGTTCAGTTTTTTCTCTAGCAATGCATTTAAGTGCTCTCTGCAACCAGTTATACCTACCTCATCTGAAGCCAAGTGTCTCATTTTTTTTTCACTGCTCATCTCAAAAGGATATATTTTTAGAAGGCTTACAGCATGGAGTTCATGTTTTGTAAACAGAAGAGTCAGGGTAATTATCAAAAGCCAATCAATAAAGCACCGTACCTAAAACCACATCAAAAGATGGCTTTGCTCGCGTAAGAGCTCTTTGGTTTTTTGAGCCAGACTCTCCAGGCAGTAAATAGAGGAGGCTGCCTATTTGTTCCGAGAAGGACATGCATCATTTAATATTCAGCTTTCCAAATTTCTGGGCCTTCTTCTACATAGCAGCAAATATGAACAGCTTTGGTACAGTGTGCATAGTGCCTTTATCTAATATAGTCATCTATTAGTACTTCACCAGTCATGGGTATCAACAATTTAGGTGTTTTGTGGTGGAGGATCATAGGTTCTCAAGAAATGAATCACCTAATCCTTGCAGATTCTGCCAAAACACATATTGAACTGTGAAACTTCAGAGCAAATCTTTCACCACTTGGTGAGTTCATTGCATTTCTGCTAAAGAATTGCCTCACTTAGCCGTATTTATTACCACCTTAGAAAACATGACCAGAATGAACAGACAGACCCTGAGCTTTGCCTGATACCATCTACTTGGTCAAACTGTGATAGGAAAGGGAAAAGGTAGAAAAAGACAGGAGAGCTTTCTTAACGGGAGAAAGTTTATACACTGCATGATCTGTAAGGGACACATTGCACCCTGTGCAGCACGCAGGCGTGCTGGTGATAGGCACAGGTATTTAATTTCTAAACAAACAGACTGGATAGCTGCACAGCTGGCCTAGTGGAGCTGAAAATCTGTTTGTGTCTGTGTTTGACTGAACTACCCGGAGGTTTTGCAGCAGTTCCTTTGGAAATGTTTCAGTCTGAACAAGACTGAGGGAAGAAAGACAACAGCGCCATATTTTTCTGACAATTAGAGGAAAATCCTGATGGCACGTTCTACTAAATTTAAGCCTGACTTGGTTGGCTTCGGTCACCTACAAGGGAAGGAGCGTCATTTCAGAAGGGACTTTCAGAGAAGGTAGGAAAAGGGATAGTTAATATGAATGTGCAAGTACTGTGCGATGCACCTGGAATAAGGAAGAGGTTACTGAGGCAGGAGGAAGGAAGAGAATTAAATCAGGCTGTGGTTGGTATAAATCTTGTGGCATGCTTTGAGGTCATCCTGATGGGAGCAAATAACATTTTCTTTTAGAATGCTGGCACAAACTTGTAAGTTGTAAAATTCCTTCCTCAGCAATTCATTTATCGTTTACTGTTAAATATCTTTTGTTGTGTACAACTCATTCACAGCTTCTGCTGGCAAAAACCAAACGGCTCATCCACTGGTAATAGGATATTTTTTAAAAAAAGCAGGAGATAAGAAATGTAGGGTATGCGGGGGACAAACACATACACGTCAAACATGCCCCAAAAGCAGAATGACCGAGGCAGCCAGAGGCCATACAGATTTATCTCGGCACTTTTCTGAAGGAAGAAGAACCTTTAGCTGAACTCAAAAGCCTTCTCCTGAAGAAACGTCCATCTGGAGTCAGTCCTGCACCTCTAGTTTAATTTTACTTGCAGACTGTGGCCCCCTGTGTTCAGTGAAAGGGGTGTCAGAAAGAAAGCAGATGTTTAAGGTACTCTTAAAGGTATTTTGAATAAATTGTGCTGTCTCCAGCAGTGCATAATGCACACTGGATAGGAAAAGACTTTACTCAACTGAAAACAAAGCAGCGTTATTCATTTAAGTATTGCATTATTGTATTTAAATGAAAAGTAGTTCATTATAGACACATTCCCTTAGGAGCTGAACATCCTGGACCTGATCCAGTGGAGTACTTACTACTTAGCTTTGAACACAAGTGGGCTGTTGACTGCGCTCAGCTGATCTGCTGCTTGAAATGAAGCACATCCTTGAGATTTTTGCTTGATGGGTATCACAGTCCACAGCACCTTGTGGGACTGAGTCTGATGTAGCTTTTATATTATTATGCCTTATAGAATAGCATGATCATTTTTCCATCGTTAAAATTGAGGAACTAAAAACCCCCACAATAGTAATGAAATACTGTGACAGAAATGAAGCTAATACCACTGCAGTAGTGTTAAAATGTGTGTGCAATATCTGTTTTCAGGTTACCAAGGCAGCTTTCACTCAATACAAAACTGTTTCCACTATGGAGACTGCTACAGAACAATGGATCAGTCTGTCACCAGTGATGTGCTAACAGGGGAATCCCATTGCTTTAATCCTCTGAGACAGAATGGCTATCACATACTCAATGCACCTTTAGCTTCAACAGGTAATTTATTCTGCCTATAAAGAATTATCCTTATGATATTTTTAACAGGAGGGGAAAACAACATATTTTATAGTCAGTGTTATTACGAAGATATGTTTGCATAAAAAACGCAGTCACTGAAATTCATTTGCAGCTGTAAAAATGCCAGAATGATCTCACTTTTTTTTGTGGGGGCTATTCATTGCACATCTCTTCAGGTATGCTCAGGCAGGCTGTTAGATCAAAGTTAAGAAGGTGGTTAACACAACTCTGAAGAAAATAGCAGCAGGGACTTCCCGTCCATCTAAGAACACAAGGATGGCTTTGTTTTGCTATACTGACGTTTACAAAATGGAAAGGCGCTGCTTTGATAAATTCAGCTAAAAATATTAGTTAGTTCCTTTTTGTTCCAGAGTTCCTTTGTGTTCATGCTATTGCACATTTGTGGCAGTTGTATTTTCCCATTTAGATACGTATTTGCATAATGTAAAATTTTCAACAAGTTATTATAGCTAGATTACTATAATACTTCAATATTTAAGTACTCATTTTTATAAAGCATTTTTTCTAGTTTTAAAACCACAATTAAGAATTGACAGAATTACTGAAATCAAACAAAACGTGAGTATTGTCAGAGCCATGAAACACTACCATTTACTGCGATCCTTTCTTACATATCTCCAAGAAATTTTACTTCGTGTCTGATTTCAGGAGGGCATCTCGGTTAAGGACGATACTGAAAACATATGTTTAAATGCTTTTTGAAATGAGGCCTGAGTCAGACCACAAAATTAGAGTTGACTTTCCTGTTTGTTTTGTATTAAAGGAGACTCTGTTCAGAGAGAGCGTGCATGCATTTGTCTGGGGTTCCATACTAGAAAGTGTATGCATCAGTAACGAACACAAGGGAAAAGTTTAAGATGAAGTTTCAGCTTCAACTTTGAATTCTTTTGTGTTATTCATAAGTTTGATGTTACTAAAACATAGTTTTTTCATGTTAACATCAAATTTCAAGTTTAGATTGACGGCCTGCAATATTTAAAGAACAGACTAAATAAACTTTCCAAAAGAAATTGTAGGAGCAAAGAATAATACTATGGCAAGACACCAACTTCAACAACAGTTGATTTTTCTGTCTGGGGCTAAACTATTATGAAATGTTTCTGTGTAGTATTTTTGTTTTTAGAGTGGTTATTGAGGTATGCAAATACTTAAAAGGCTGAAACATAAATATATATGAAATATGTAAATCTTATCTCATCTTTTTGTGTGTAAAATAGAGCCATTCAGGTTTGCAAGATTCATCAAGGCTATGCATTAAATTTTTTCAGGCTTTTATAGCACCATTAATATTAAATGAGATCTCATCTCACAGGAATGCCAAATGTGACTGGCAAACAGCTGTTCCATGAATCACATTAACAGTCAATAAATTTTTATTTTCTGTTCAGGACTTTGGATAGTTTACTCTATCTGGAACCTAATAATGATTTCTGGGGTGTATGCTTATTTTGGGTTTTGTCCATCTGTGGTTGTGTATCCACCCTGTATACAGGCTCATCAAATAGAAATTAGCATAACATAAACAGTGACAAAACTTATGAAATTACTGGTCACTCCACTTGGACCGACGCAGCACAGGGCAGATAAACAGGCCAAGTTCGTCTTCCAGAGACTTTGGATGTATGCTGCGTGCCAGAATTCTGCAGACAGCAGAATCTGACCTGTAAACTAACAGTAAATTAATACGTCATAGGAAAATGCAGAAATGTAAATTAGTAGAGAATTTGGTCTCAAATAATGAAAACAAACCTAATAGTAAAATACCTATAATTAAGTTCTAAGGACTGAGCCGACGGTTCTTTCTGAAATCAGTACTGGCTGTATAAGACTACAGGGTCTGTCGTGACTGCTGGTGGTGCGGCGCGGTGCCGCGCGGCCTGGAGGCCTCAGTTAAGCCTGGCTCAGCGCTAGATTCAGCCGTAGCTGGACACACTTGCCTGTGGAGTTAGGCAGTCAGAAGAGATGAGAGAAAGGCTAAAGAGAAGAAACAGCCTCATTTTCCATGCAGGGAACTGAGCAATGGCTCCAGAGAGCTCCTCCGTCAGGCAGAGAATGGAGCGAAGACCCAGTGCTTTAACCATGAGCATCAGCCACCGACAAGTTGACTTGCAATTCACGTGGATGTGTTTTGTAAGGGATTTATTTTCTACATCAGGCACTCAGTTCACAGGCATGTTCTTAACTGGAAGAAGAATCTTGTTCCATGTGTTGCCTCAGCTGACATAATGCTGGTAATGATTATGAAAATTGTGGTAGGTGGGGTCTGTGGGCTGGGTGCAGGGGTCAGAACCTTGCACTGAAGCTCACACAGACACTCTTCTAAAGACCTAATCCAAATCAGGTGGTACAGGGTAAAACAGAATACATCTGTTAAAGGATGAACGTAAGGGGTCAACGTTTCATTCAGTAGTTTGGGGAGGGAGTAGTGGGGTGGGTTAGAAAACTGTTGAAGGAGAAAACTGAGGAGGTTGCCCAGCCCCCAGGCAGACAGCAGGCCCATGGGGCAGACAGGAGGGTCTGGCTGGTGTGAGGAGAAGTGCGGGCACAGGGACGGATGCAGAAAGGAGAAGGGCAGGGCAAGGGGCGAACACAGCAGCGGTGAAATAAGGAAAAGAGCGGAACTGCAGTAAAATGAGTACGTGCCTGTGAGTTTTGACTGGCCAGTTGCAAAAGCAGGTTAGAGTGGGGCATAACAGGACACTTCCATGTCCTTTGGGGTAGGCAATAAACCTTCTGCTGCAGACTCCCTGGCACTCCAGCTGCCATAGCACCTGGTAGCAGGCAGGCCTGTTCCTTTCCACGGGGATGCACAGCTCAGGGAGGCTTGCAAGGGCTGTGAAAGTTTTGCGTTATAAAAGGAGAAGGGCAGATAAATTCTTCCCCACCATAGCGGCTTTCCCATAGCCTGGCAATCACCAGCCACCTCGGCCAGGTTAGGCATGGTGGGCTTTGAAAGGCTGAGGACAACGTGGTGCACATCTCCTTCCACAGGTCCTGTGAGCCTGGGCTGACCCAGACACGCTTCTCCAGACCTCACTTCTGCAGTACATAGGGATCCAACAAATGTAGGATCCAGATTTCTTCTGGATCTTAAGAGCAGCTGGGAGACACATGGAACATTTCTCCTAAGTGCCATTAAAAGGAAAGACACACAAAACAAGAAGACTGCATCACTTAGTGCACACTTAGTAGGATCCTTGCCCACTCATTGTTTTGACATCCTATTCAGATAATGACTGTAAAGTCCCAAGAGAGTCATGCTCTGATACTTGCGCTTCACTTGCAAATGGCTAGCTTTCCAAAGAAATGGATGGGAGCCTCATCTACTGGTACACAAACGCCCACGGAGATTAGTTTGTATATCTCCTGGGTAAGGCTTTGATGGTAAACCCTGTTGTCTTTTCATTAACACTGTGCTGTAACTGTATAATCCCAGGCCTCAAACTATGCTTCCTTCCGTACACGTACTGTGGTACTAAATCATGTCCATACAACTTGTCACGCTTTCAGGCTATGATGCGGTCTCTGAAGCACAGTGTGTATCTGAAGACATGGTCTCCAATGGAACTGATGAAAATGGCTTCTTCCAAAACAGCGCCTTTGATCACTGCTTGAATCACATTCCTTCCATCTATACAGACACCTAAGAGCAGTGCTGACCTTGTTTCCTTTATTATACCTATAACTGTGTATGTAATAACAAAGGTGTTGTTCAAGTACTTTTATTTAGTCTGTATCCCTATATGTGCTCATTTAAATAAACACCTCACATTTACCAAACCATTTTATACATGAATAGTCTGTATAAGATAATATTGGAACCTGTTCCTTTGCTGTTGCACTTTGAAATTCATGCTTTAAAGGAATGAGAAGCATTTCAAGCAGCTTGTTTTGTAAGTTCTCTCAGTAAAGTGTAAATGTAAGTTATATAATAAACTTGTAAAGAAGTTTTTTTTTCCCTGAAAAGTATGTTTCAATTGAGAATGTTCATCCCTTTAATCAGTTTTCATTTAACTCATTGGTCAATTCTTCTCTTTTTTTTCTCTTTTTTCTCTTTTTTTTTAAACTAAAAGGATTTTTTTAATCACAGACCTCATGTATATAAAGATCTTCATTTGCTCAGCTGGTTTTATATTTTCAGTTTTACAAGAAAGCATTAAAAACTGGAAACACGTGTACTGTCATTTCTTAACATCATCGGTCTGCCTGATAAATCCTAATATTACATTCTTAAAATGCCTGAGAGTGATGTGAACAAAGCAGTGACATTTCAGCAACTGTGAAACTAAAGCAGCTCAAGCTTACGTCAAGAAAACCAAGGGGCCTGCAGACTTCCAGTGCAAGGGCCAGAAGCCTCCCAGCACGGGGCAGCACCGTGGGCTGGCTTCCCAGTGCTGTGTGCCCACCGGCCCTGCACCATCTGCCAGCCTTCCGGCTGCCCCTGCCATGGTGGGTACAGCCACACATGCAGCCATCCAGCAGTGCAGGGGAAAATTAAATGCAGCGGTGGCTGGCTTTTTGCCTCCGCAAGTAAACGTACAGCCTCATCCCATGTGAGATCAGTGGCACGTTCACACTGTGCAAACACTGGGTGTGGGGCAGGTCGCCTGGTCTCTCCATTCTCAAAACTCAGCAGCCACTCTGAACTTTCCACATCAAGCTGTAGAGAAGAGCAGGACACCTTTGGAGGGCTTTCCTCCATCCAAAGCACTTGTGATCAGCGGCTTCCAGAGGAACAGAGGTCACCTGCAGTAGCTTGGTTCCCCGTCACTGTTACTCTGGCCCACTAGGCTGCGTTTCCCAGCCTAGCCGTGATTCCTGGGAGAGACAGGCGTCCTGCAAGGGGACAGGCACTCCCAGTGCGTGCCAATGCAGGCATGTTAGACATGAGCTCCTGAAAATGACCTCTGGTGGTTGTGGTGGCTTGGGAGAACAATAAAGAAAAACTAACTTTAAAAAAAAACTTGTTCTCACTTGCAAACCATTGCTGATTTTGCTTAATCAGGCACCCTAGGAGCAATGTATGGTTATCTGAAAGGCTCTGTTCTAACACACAAACCCCAACCTCAGAAAATGCTGCTGCAGCGGAACCTGCTGTCCCACAGGTGTGGGTGCAGCCTCATGATGGAAAATGAGAGGCTGGCACTTTGGGTTATATGAAGTTGTGCCACATCCCTGGGAAGAGCCTTACAGTTAGCATCAACTTTGCTCTTACTATAAATGTAAACAGATGACAATAAATGTTTTGGCTGCCCTTGGCAGTGTCCACCTGTGGCTGGCTGTACCTCCCGTGCCCGATGCCAGAGGCCTTGAGCTCAGCCACAGGGCAGAGCTCTCACGAAAAGGCTGAAGGACGTTTTTACAGCAGGTTGCAGAGTGAAGTCTGCAAAAGGACACCAAGACCACACCAACAACAAGCCCTTCCCACAGTCCAGTTCCCACACCACCACGTCTGCAGCAGCAGAGGGGCCATGCCTGGCACACGGTAGCCCGACCAGGCTGTTCCTGTGCCCAGCGAGCCAGGGGAGCACACCTGAAATGCTGCTGACGCCTGAGAAATTTTTCACCACCAGGCAAATCACAAGCACCATTCGCTAAAGGATGCCCAGACTGAGCATCAATCGATGCCTGGCAAATACCTCTCCATTTACAGCTCAAAGTTACCCAAGCTACCACAGGGCACCACTGAAGAGCTCACAGCTCACATTCAGTGACTGAGGAAGGTTGCTTTATTTTTTTCCTCTCTTCTCCCCATTACCAGGATCTGCTCGGCAGTGGTGTGCCCATGCAGGCCAGGTATGCCAGTGCCAAGCCCCATCTCTTCAGTTTTCAGGCCTGTAATCCAATTAGCTGCTCCCCAGAGAACAGCCTAAAACAAGAAGCAGTTGCTGGAAGATTTCTTGCCCCACTACTACCCCCAAAGGACCGACAGAAAAATGTCAAGCACCTGGCTTCAGCAAAATAGAAAGTTCTGCAGGGAAAAAAAAAAAGCTAAATTCAGTGGCATGTTAAGAAAATACCACATTTTGCAGCTGCATAATCAGAATCCACAGAGCAGGCCCCAAGCTGAATGGGGCGATTCTTTGGCAGCCTTTGCAGAAGTGGCATTACTGGGTCCACACGACTGCGGTTCCCCTTACGGTCACAAAGTTATACAACCACAATGAATATATATATATATATATATAAGCGCACAGTTTGGTGGCAATGTGTGAACCCAGCAGTCAAAGTACCAGGGAAAACACAGTAGCAGCATAAACTCCGAGGTCTCCCGTGCCCCAGCCACTCTGTATTTATGTGTATTTGGCAGCCCGACCAGGGGATGCTGGCTATAACTCTTGGGTGTTTCCAGCTTTGGCAAACATCTTGTATAGAATCAGAAGAGTACAGTGAGGTTGTCCTAAGCTTGCAGACAACCCTTCAACAGCAGCTCTCAAGGGGACCAAGACCCTGCCCTCCGCAAGGGTGTTATCCCCAGAGGCCAGGCAAGAGCCTGCGGCCGACAGCTCTGTGCCTGTCAGGCACTTGGCACAGAGGTGGAGTGGGAGGGAAACCCAGGCAGGCTAACCACAAACCTACATGGATGTGTTTGACTTGTTTCGCCAGGGCCTGGTTGCACCTTGTGAGTGTACGTGAAGGTGCCTCTGTAACCAATTTAGCTTTCTGTCCTCAAGAAATTTGAATGAAACTTAGACATTCAGGAAGTTTTACAGTTAGCCACTAGAGAACAAGGTGCATGGAGTTATATGATCCCCCCTTCTATAAACGGTTCCTCAAGATCTCAAGCTCTCCCAGCTGCAGACCTGTTAACTGTGGCTGCCCTGCCTGGCCCGAGCAGTCCCTGGCAGCACTGACACATTATTCTTCTCCTGGAATTAAAATGCATAAAGGCTCCAAATTGTGCTTTAAGCCTAGGCACACGACTTTGCTTCTGATCACTGCCACATTTGGCTTTCTGTCCTGTTGCTTATCTACTCGGATGCGTCAGAGTTTGGGGTTTTTTTGGACTCAGACATAAGTGGCCAGATCTCTTTCCTGGAACATTAAACTAGGAGGCAGGTAGCTTAACAACTGCCAAGGAGTACAAACTCTAGAGCTTTTGAAGGAGAAAAACGTAGGAAAAACATATCCAAAGCCTAACAAAGCTGTAATGGCTCAGACACAAATCAAAATAATTCCTGTGCTTCAATTAGTTGGAGACATTAAAAGGAAAGCGTGCCTTAAAAACATGATTAATCTCATTTCCTAAAAATTAAAGAAATCCTTCTAAAAATGACATTTTTTTAGTTAAAAATACAAACCAACCAAGCCTAAACATATTTGATCAATTACAAAAATATTTCTGTCACAACAACCAGGCTGTTCAAAACCACACAATGATTCACAAAGGTCTGGGAAACTTAAAGCATAGCAGCTGGAGTGATGATTTAATTCCAGAATCTGTGTGAATCAGGTTTTCTGTAAATTAAAAGGATTGATTCAAAGAAATGCAAAGGCACTCATTTGAGCCTGTACAGTTTCGAAAGTTATCCATAATAAAACTATTAAAATACACAATAGCACAAGTTAATGGTTACTTGTGTGCTTGTGTACTTCATTATTTCCTTTTATTACATGTAAGTAGGGAAGTATCTCATGTAAGCTTTTCCTAAAGACACAAAGAAACCTTTCAATGGAATTTATTGCTTGGCAAGTTTCTCGTCGTGGTGCTGTAAAAACCCCACCAACTAATACGTATAATAACTGGAGTAAGGCTTTATAATAGTAGAAAATTATTACCCTGTGGAATTAAAATGGAACTGCTGGTTCCAGTCGACTGTCAGATACTTTTTCAATCTAGGCAACAGAATTCAAATAATAAATTACAATTACTTTATAAATAGCTACAAATCATTTCCACAGTGAATGAAAACCCCATTTACCCCTGTGTATGTACTCTGTGTGTACGCAGGACTCTTTAGGAATGACTGAAATAAGATGACCTTCAGTGACTGATCAAGCTGGGAGAGAGAAAATGAATTTCAAGTTGACACTGAAGCAGCTAAGGCACTTCTCTGTGCTTTGCACCAGCTGGGATGCAAGCCAAACATTCAGCAGGACCTCTAAATTTTTAATATAATCAGGCTCAAGCTTTTCATTGTATAGAAAACCAAAATGCTTGTTCTGTTCCCATTTACTAGCTGGAGTTCCCATTCACAAGCTATAGAAGCAGTCGTCCTTTCAGTGCTACAGAGGTGCCATTGCAAGTGAGCAAAGGAGATGTACTCATGTGGCATACCATCACGAAGTAACACTATTTTAATGACATAATTCTGATGTGGTAACATGACACAGGAGTTTGCAAGACCAAAGCCTCAGGTCTGCAGTAGGAATGGTTATAGCCTGTGGCAGGTAACAGATATGCTCCCACAGAAGGAACACAGAGTTGCTGAGTACATTTTCAGATCATATTTTCTAGTTACGTACACACCAAACAGCAGCAACAGCTGCTGCTTGTGGAAAGGTTTCCCTGCTTCTGAGATTGTCCTTTCAACTGGATGCATTTTCTAAATGGTAAAAGTCCAAAAAAACAAATTCCAGAGCACATTAAGAGCACCGGCTTGATACTGCAATAGATGTCAGTTACGCAAGCAGTGCAAAAAAACCCCAGTTCTTAAAACAACAGAGTATGTGAAAATAAACAGTGACTGTAAATTGAATTTATATTGCATAAAAGATTTCAATGGCTTTGTTATGATCTTATTAAAACCTACATGAGTTTCGTTCAGTTCTCCAGTAATGTATTTGTATTAAATTAGAAGATCGGCGCAACAGAAGATGAAAAAATAGCCTGCCTATATAATTCAATCCATCGACAGCAAAAAGCCATTGGAATATTCCCTCCTGAGATAAGCCCTTCTGAGATCTGCAGAGTTACACTAAAAGCTTCTCTCAACTTAAATTTCAAAGCAATCTGCAAACTCCCTTAAGCGATTTGGAAGTCCATGGCCCAGAGTCAGCAGAAAAAGAGCTGTAGACGCCTAGATTGTCAAAGCCTTGCAAGGCTGCATATCTTGGCTCCATGGGCTGTCAGCCACTGTAGCTTCAAAACCAGTCAAACCATGACAGACAGTTTTCTTTAAAGCATCTAAACCATAGAAAGTCCCAGTCTAGCTAAAGCCCTTATAAGACTAAGCTTTTTACCTGATTTCTACCGAGACAAAAAGAAATTTGGCCATTCCTTTGGCAAAAAGATTTTTGTAGTGGTGGTGAAGGCAGAAAAAAATAAAAAACAATTCTTCTGCACTAACACAGATTTTCTGGCCAGAGCCAGTAACTCTCATTCAACACCAAGTGACTCAACTCTGTAAGTGTATTTCTGGCCCTGTGTTAATAGAAGTTTTCTTCAATTAATCAAGGACACCAAGAAAAGCATGATGCTAATTTTCAAAACTTTTGCAAGTTTTGGCCTGCTTGATTTCAAAGGGTTCTCTCCCTTCCTTGTGAAAGAGGCCGTATCTCTGTCCCCTCCTGGGTGGCAAGCAGTGGACTGGAATGTGCTGCTGGACACAAGGATGATACGGCCAGGGCCAGGGACTGGGCTAGGAAGGGAGAGCATTAAGCCGGTTTATTGGAGGATTAGACACATCTTTCCATGCTTTCAGGTTTCCTTTGTTTCAGAAGGGCAGAATAACACCACTCATCCATAGGGCAGTGGCAACCAAGAGAGCCCCAGAACAGCTCTTCCCCTCCCAGCTCCCGAGTTCAGTATGCGGTTCAGACACCAGCTTCAGGATTTTCCTCTTAAATAACTAAGGGATGGCTTCACTTCACCCTACTCCAGGCATCCATGAGTTGTCAAACCAGCACCCTGGCTTCCTCTTGGGTGCTCAGAAGGGAAAGATGCCTCCAAAGGGGCAGTCAGCCTGTCCCAGGAACATGTTGAGGAGCCACAGTCTCCGCTGATGGACATCAACATTCAGACAACTTAAATCCCTCCCAGGATGTCTCCTGTAACCAGGAAGGTTGAGCCTGTGGTGTGCCAGTGTCCTACACCCTTTCCAAAGCAGCCAGTACTCCTCTTTGAAACCGAGCATCACCCCACACAGCAATCTGCGCCACCTCTCTGAGCAAAACTGGTGACCACTGGTACCAAAAGAAATCAGTCTGAATCAGAGTTTGCCCTGAACATAACACAAAGCAACACTGCTGAATTGCAACGGGCTGACAGAGAGATTTTTTAAAGGTGTCTGAACACCTAAAAATGAAAAAATGGCATTAAGTGGGATTTTTCAGAACTACCTTAATTGCTTTAATTTCATCTCCAGGATTTTATTTCCTTCTGAAAATCCTCTTAGGTGCCTATTTGCATCTTAGGCACATTCTGCAAATCTGGGCAATACTGCATAATGAGTTTTCTTTCCTATCTCTTTGGGTTGAGAACCACACATTTGTCTAAGGAATTCTCTGTGGAGCTGAAATCTGTTAGGATTATAAATACAGGCTGAGCTGGGAACAGGCGCTGGAAACTGCCATGAAGACCATGTACAGAAAACAGTGATTCTAGTCACACAAGATACTCGATATAGTTGGCAGGAAGGCAAAGCTAAACAAATGCAGGTTTACATTTTACTATTTAAAGAATAAAATATTCAACTTGAGTTCCATTAACACCTGTCAGGACTTTGGTACATACTCAAATCCACATTTCTAATTTTACTGCTAAATAATCCCAAACTTGGCAGTTAGAAGGTAAAGCAAAATACCCAAGCTAAACATCTGAAGCAAACTGTAGCTCTCTGGAAGAGCCCTTCTGCTGTATAAATGAAGGTCATATGTATAAATGATTAGAAGCTTAAGGAAATATGTCTTCTGCTTTTCTAAATTGATAACACACACATATTGCATTAATATTCCCACATCAATTATTGGACATGTTCCCTGCTGTAAGAAAAATGGTAATATTTTTTTTTAATAATCCCTTGGAATAATATTCTTACACTGACACAATTAACTCTTGCCGTGCAGAGGGAAAAGAGGTAGATTTAATAAACTACATCCCAGAAAAGCAGCACATCAGTCCCTGGAGATGCCACCACTTGGGTGCACCCTGGTTTTGGGGAACAGGCAAAAAGACACAAGATTCCTAACCTTGCCCTGGTGAAGAAGTGCCAGAGGTGACAGGTCCTAGTGGGAACAGCGTTGGGGGAGCAACCCAAATATGCTGGCTTTGGTGTTAGAGCCACGGCATCCACACAGGTGGCAAACCTGGGAGCTCTCTTTATTTATCAGTAGCAAACATTGCAGAAGACTCCCTAAACACAAACTTTCTGTCTGTAAGGGGCGACTCGCACTTGGCAGCAGGCACAGGTCTCACCCCAGCAGTGTGGAGGACTCCCAGGTGCCCAGGCTTTTGTAACAGCAAGACGGTGGGTTGGGGCCGGACTGCCCAGACTCTGCCACGGGACTCAGTGCTGAAGTCAAGAGACGGTCAGGGCAGCTGTTGCCGGCGACCATCACCCCTTTGGCTGCCATTAAACCACACTTGCCAGAAAACTTAATCCTAGGGCTCATAAAATACTTCTGAAAGGCATTTTTTCCCCTTCAAAGTGCACCAGATCTACTAAACACCAAGTATTTTCCATAAATGTTCCTGGGCTAAAATACACCTGGAGCCATCTACAGCATCTTCGTACATAGGACTACTGTATACCTGTATCCCATTACACCCTGATCGCCCAGTGCACGGCCAGACACCCCCCGTTTCAAAGGGAGATAGTCTTGGCATGGACATGAGAGAGCCCAGCTCTGGGGCTCTGTGCGAGAGGGTGGCAGAAGAGTTACCAATTCATCACGGCTGACGCTGAGCACAGCAAGCGCAAAAATGCAAACAGTATTTATCACTTTGACAGATTCCTTTTTTTCTGCTTTTTATTAACTGACATAAAGTTAGGCTCTTTTTGTCAGAGACAAAAGCCATTAAACAGAGGAGGGAAAAAAACAGGAAAATTATTTCCATTGAAAATTATTTGCTTATTTTTATTAATCATCAGAACTCTGTGACAGATCGCGGCTATGTACAAATTACAGTGCCAGTTTCAAATTTTGCAAGGCAGCAGCCACAAATGCCACTTTTTGTTGTCCCAGTGGATGGAGGTGTGTGCAGACTTACAGGAAAAGTTACTGGAAATAGCTTGCCTATTGAACACTACCTTCCCTGCACATTTCCAGTTGATAGTCCTGAGCTTTTATAATATTTCTCTTTTCTCACAAGAGGGAGCTCCGGCTCTGACACAACAGTATGAAAATGTCCTGCCCAGACCCTGCCGCTCTGCTGCCTCTGAAGATGCACGTCCCTTGTCCAAGCTCAGGCTTATAGGGCTCCTTTTGCAGTTAAAAACCCATCACCAAGAGCTTGAATCTCAACAGGAAATCCAATGATCAAGAAGTTGCTATTGTCATAAACTTTTCCAGAAATTTTCCAAGCAAATTTGATGGGTTTGAACAGTGCTGGAAATAGTAGTGATTGTCTAATAATTTTTTTCTTCAAAAATCAGATGGGTGTTATGGCTGAGCCATGAAATCTGACCCATCAGAAGTAATAAAAGGGCCAAGGAATTAGGCAACAAGAATACCAATAATCCTTATAATGTCCATTATTGGTATTTCTCTGATGCAAAGCCCTCCCAGCAAATCCCAGCTAAACTAATGTTTTGCACATACTGTTTGCTTAAAATCCTCTCTGTCAAGATCCACTCTTGCCTCTTGCTCACGCTCACGGACATCTCTGCAGCCGGCCGTGCTGGGCACAGCGGAACGAGTACATGAGCACAGGCACCAGCGGCCACGGCCACTGCTGCCCATCACGGCCAAGCGAGGGAAAAGCCCCTGTCCCTGGATAAGGTTAAATTGCAGGTGCAATCCCAATACACAGGATGGCTGCAAGTCTGCCTGCACTTGGACTAACAGCCACGAAGGGAGCTTTAAAACAACACCTAGTTTCAAAGCAAAGTTGCGACCAGCTACCATGGGTTTCAGCGGGACGTATTTGGTAGCTGCAGTATTTTTGACCCTTCTGTGTATGGAACGTTGTTCCACACCTGTGCTACATCGGTGCTTAGTGATGGTCTGCTGCCTCCAACCTATGTATGTATATATATTATCCAGTGGGCACAGATTTACGCTTTGTACTGTTGCTTTTCCTCCTCGCTTCTCTTAGCGTACACTGCAAGACCAGTCAATTTTTCCTATATGATTTTTCAGTCTGAGCTGGTGTCACCGGAAGATCGTGTTAGCACACCTTGGATTTCTGTGCTGATCTCATTATTAGCAATATTAAAAAAAAAAAAAAATCTCTTCCCAAAGGGATTCCTGTTAGTAACACCTCTCCCACCCAGCTCTTCTCCTTCCAGCACAACTCAGGTGGCCCCCACACAGCCGCTGCACAGTTTGGGGACTTAAAAATAAGTTATTGCAACACCCAAAGGCAGAGAGTTTATGTCAGGAACACTTCAGCACCCAGAAAACTCCGTGGGTCTGAAATCCAAAATTGAGACTGCGTGTCCTTGAGCTCCCTCTGCTGACCCCATAATTATTTACATATACATAAATACCGAGCGTTCTGCTATCACGGCGATGCCAATAGCACCCCCAAGGAGACAGCGGGTGCACAGGGCTCCTCTGGGACAGGGAGCAGAGGAATGTGCTGGGGGCTCTTATTTTCCAGGGAAATCAATGCAGGATGGGCCCCACGCATGGCCCAGGTAGGGGCAAACGCCCCTCAAGCACCACAGCAGCAGGCAGCAGTGACAACGGGGAAAGCTGTGCTTGGTGCCCTCCTGCAGAGCGCTCTGGATCAGGTCCCAGCAACTGGGCATCCCACGGGAACTGCCAGGCAAAGCGGCACATGGCCGGGCCCCAGGGGCAGATCGGTTCCTTCTGATTTACTCTAAACAACATTTTTTTCTTTAAAATATATATCTGCAAGGATTTTCTGTGCCCAACAACCAGAAGAATTTCATATTTGTCTAAACCTACGGTTAAGAAGGCACAAAGGCCGCGTGGCAGCTCTGCCGCAGGGTCGGCGTGGCAATTGCAACAGCCACTTTCCAGTCTTGTGTTTTATCTATTGCATACTGAAGTAAGTTGGAGTAATTAAATGCAGTACATATCTGTGACATAGTGTGAACAAAAATATAAAAAAGATTAAAGGACGACTGTGGAAAGCTAGCGTGCTCCTCACATAATTAAAACAAGTTGTTCAAAGGCTGCTGCTTGACTGCTAGCACAGAGGGTCCGGGCAGGTTTGCAGGCTGGGAACAGCAATCCCGCTCTGAGACGGCTCAGTCAGAGCCAGCAAGGGTGCCCGGGAGTCACACAGGGCGATATTTGGGTCCTGAGCATCTTTCTACCTTGCCTTCTTTTGCAGAACCCCACGGAAGTTTGCAATTTCAGTCTGCCTCAGTTTCCCTACATGTAAAACAGATTATCGTGCTCACTCCCAATTCTGGAATATGCATTTATATCCATGGATGAAGGGTCTAAAATTATCTCACTGCCTTCCTATTCATCTCAGCTTTGTTTAATTAAGGCTATGATTAATTGTGAGAGGGAACGCGAATTTGGTATTGGCTAAAAGCTTCTTCTAGACAATGATAAAAGTCTTTCTTAAAAAATACCCATTTTGCTCACAGGCTATTGCAAATACTGTATTTAGTAGAATATGGGTTTTGAGGTACTATTAGCAACACATAAAACCTTTAGCCATGCAATTGATTCCCTCTAATCCTATTTTACTGTTTCTAAACATCATATGAGATTTCTATTAAACATTTAATATACAATAAGTACAGGATATTTCATTGCAGCAATTTCTGAATTGACATTTATATTATACAGTATCAAATACTATGATCAATATGAATATGTTTTTCTCTATTATGTCAGAAAATGTTGGTTTAAAGGAACTTTCAAAATAATTTTCTGTTTTTTTCCAATAAAACTAATACCCTACTTCCTTTCTCAGATCCATTTTAAACACCAGCAGATTCCAATAGTTACAACTTAAACATCTGAAAAAATCCAAAAGACAGAATTTGCCATCTCTCTAAACTTAAGAATATAAAAACCACATGTCAACATCTAAATAAAAACTGTCAAATGTTGAACTTTTTGCTAAAGTGGTTCTTTCAGTTATATAAAATCAAAGTATATAAAAAAGGGTAGAGCTCACTTTGGGAAAAAAAGCCTGTAAGTTCTGCAGCTCTTACAGAGTCACTTCTTTTCCCTCCCAATTTGAAATTCCAGGGTTAAGGTGGCTCATTGCACATGACAAAGCAGCTACCTGAATTAAAGTCAGCTCTGAACTGAAGTGCCAGTGTATTTTAGCCAGAAAAATTCCCTAACCCAGAGATCTTTTTGCTTACATCCCAGCACTCTGCAGCGATGCTCAGGCCTGTTTTTGCAGCTTACATCACTAATCTGTGCTGGCCATCCCCAGCACTGTCTGCACTCAGCACAAACCGACCCGCAGCAACTGCCCTTGCAGCTGCAGGCCCAGATAGATCTGCCAAGCAAACTACACCTTTGTTTACTTAATGATGCAACGAAAATCAAAGGAAAACTGGCAAAGTCAGACTTGTTATGTCAGGAAATTCATTATTTTCTAGTATGGCTGAAAGTACCTCAAACAATCTTTATTTAGGGATTATATTGGTGGAAACAACAGCTCCCCAGGAGCAACCAGTAAACCTTCCTGGCCACCTTTGTGGAATTTGTAAGTGGCAGAGCCTGTTGTGTCGAGTATCCATATTTTGCTTTTCCAGAGGTGGAATTTAATCCAGGGGCAATATTAACACAAAAACCTGGTGGAGTTCAAGCAACGCTTGAAACACAACTACCGCTTCTCTGCGATTAAAGCCACTGGTCTTCATTTTTCTAGCAAGAAGGAGAAAAGAGGCTGAAATGTGAGGTAGGTGATGGATCTGCGTCAGCCAGTCTTTTGCTTCCAGGACTAAATTTCTTTATGCTAATGTGCCGTTTCCCATCTTGTAAGCTGGCTCTGACTTGACTGCACAATGAGTAACAGGAGGCAGCGCCAAGCATTTCCCTTCCAACCACCATCCTGTGACAGCAGCAGTCAACATTTGCACTGGAATTCAGTATTACAGCAAGAATGGAAAAAACCTCGTCAGGGAACAAATTAGCTTAACTGGAGAAATGTCCCTGATCCATTCACTACTCCAAAACAACACAACTTTCTCTCTGATCCTCTGCATACCCGGTCCTCCCATGAAACCTTGTTTTAAAATCAGCCCAAGCAGGACATAGAAGTTTAGATGCTGATGTTTTTCCCTTGAACTGCTTAGCAAAATAGTTTACTTTTCAAAAATTGGTGGAGCAGAGATGAGATCAAACGCAGAGGCAAATTATTTCTAGTGAGGGAAGTAATTAAGATTGTGAAGGTACCTTACTGCACATGTGCACTTCTATATTTATGTTCCTTTTTGTAGCATCTAAAGGTTTTGCCTGGCACATGTGTCTTAAAATTAAATCCTGCATTATTTCTCCAAAAGAAACCATAATGGTCTTTTGTAAATAATTTTATCTACTGTTCAGCATTTTACTAGTCTTGCTATGTTATACTATAGCATTTATTGTTTTACAAGTGTTACTGTTCTCTGGTGGGAAATGCTGTAAAAACATAGAAACTGAAATAATTTTTTTCATCTACTGAATTTATAATAAACATGGGACTCAACAGACAGTTACTCAAGCTGTAAGCCATTTGGTTTGTGTCAGGGGAAACGCTGGTTAATCAGGACAGCATGCTGTTCTGCACTGGCTAAACTAAGGAAAACACGCACAAAGTTAAACCTCTTTCACTCTATATATGGGATTTTACAGCTAATGCATCTTAGCAGATTGCCCAGCGCTCTCCCAAACCTCCTAGCTAGTCCCTTAGGGATGATGTCCCGGAAGAACAAGGATGACAAGCCTGGACAAAAGTGTTTCTCAGCTCCAGGGGTTTGCTCCAGAAGTGTCTGCAAGCTGTTTGGAAGTCAGTCCTGCTCTGCCATCTCACACTGGCTCTGCCCACTCTGGGGGACAGTGTGACATATTTCCCCGAGCCCAGGATGGCCCGGGTTGAACAGTTTACAGCTCGTAATGGAGCTCCTAGCACAAAATACTGCTTGCAGTCTGATGGAGGTGTACGTCACCGTGTCACAGCTCTGCGTCAACAAAATAAGGTCTCACTTTCACGTACTTTTAGAGTACTGAAGTCCCAGGGTTTCTTCTTCTCTGAAAAGCAACAGATACTTATAATTTACAAATGGCATGTACTTCCCCTGGTATTGTTGGCATTTTTGTATGCTGCTTACAGTCAGATGGCTTACTACTGTTATTTCTTCTTTCACTTTCTTTCTAGTTTCCTCTGGAGGGTTTTTTTTTTTTTTGGTTGGGGGGTGGGGGTAGGGGTGGGTTTTTCTTCCTTTCACCTGCACTGTGAAGCCAGCTCCAGGCTTCTATTATTGCATCACCTTTTGGGTATTTTCTGACCTCAAGGTGTTGGTGGTTTAAGCTCTAGACCAGCATAAAGTGTGGCTCTTTGAAGAGTGAGCAGACTTTGGACTCTAAAAAATGCCATTTTCTAAGAGCATGAGATTTCTTATTAGCTTTATTAATAGTCATTAACGCAGTTGGTGAGACATCTGCCTTGCTCGGGGGCAAGAACCAGCAGACCAGGGGCCAGAAGTGGTTTGTTCCCAAAACCAGGGCTCAGCACGTCAGGATGAGCGCATAGGGAGGAAGGGTCTGGATTGAGCACCTGAGGCACAACCCCAAGCAAGGATTCTTTTTTGGTCTGGTTCTTTGAAAAAGTTTCATTTCTAGTCACTATGCTGCCACAGAGGGATACACACCTCCCCCCAGCAGCACATATTTGCCAACATTTCATCAACTTCCTTTCTGAAATAGAAACTGTCATTTTTATATGATCTCTCCCAGTATTGTTAATGAATTACCAACACTGATGTGGTGTCTAACTGGTTATGGTGCTCATTACTAAAGATTTCAGATCTGATTTTCAACTGCCTGCTTATATTTATTTAATTAAAATTATGGTTGATTTCAGGGTACTATCTGTTAAATGTTATTTTCCAGTTCACTTTTAGATATTTTTCTAACAGAAAACACATGACGTTCATGGTGTGCACTACAGCCTTTGCTTATCCCATACAATATACTATATTTACTTCATGTTCATTGTGTTTAATATTGAATGAACATTAACATGAATATGCAGCCCCTACCTGAAGCAGAAGCAGCATTTTGGAAGGCAAAACACTCTTAATATGAATAAGCCTTGTCCTCTACAGCAGTGGATTTGTGTGGGTTTGAATGAAAAATGGGTAACACTTGCAGAGATTGCTTTTCCCCATGTAAATTATTGTTATTAATAAAAACAATAATTATAACACAATGAACATTTTTAAAATAAAAAAGCAACTCTGCAGTACTTTCCCATTGGCACTGGAGAGATTTTGGCGCTCTCCTGATGCCATGGGCAGAAGCTGCAGGTCAGTGGTCCCAGGAACACTGGGCAATGCCCAGTTTGCCAGTTGAGGCTAGAAGCCGGTCTGCAAGGTAGTTCCCCAGTGGTGGTGTGGCTGCAACCACTTCTGATGTCAGTCAAGTATCAGTCAAGATATCCCACTTTTCTCACTCACTAGACGTTCAGTAAGGGAAAGACACAGTAACACATTAAAACACTGCAGGAAAATAGCTATAATATTTGTCTGATGATTTAAACATCTGTGATATTGTAAGTTTGCGGCAATTGGTTTAAATAATTATTTCTCTAGGTGTGTACACACACTCTCTAGGATCTGTTTACCCATCATTTCAGATTACCCGGTTATGTCCTTAAACACCCACTTAAAAATAACAGTTAAAGTCAGTAACACTATACAAAATAACATGATCTACAAAATAGGTATCTGTAATGAAACCCATCAGCCACAATAGTTTATTCTTTTCAACCTCGACCTCCCCTTTGCAAATAATAGCTTTGCATGGATAGAAAAACTCCAGCATCTCACACACCTCACCGTACCCTGCCCCCTAGTACATTAATCCTTGTTTCTTGCAGAGCTTTGTGTTGATGAGAAACATGGACTAATGACCCCCCAAGTTACTGGCACACATCATCAACAAAAAAAATGTTAGTACTCCTCTTGTTCAGCCTGGCTTGTCTGCAAGCATACACCAAAACAATTAGTCCCAAGACTAATTACCTCCCAAGTTACTGGCACATATCATCAATGAAAAAAATATTAGTACTCCTCTTGTTCAGCCTGGCTTGTGTGCAAGCATACACCAAAATATTACCAAAAGCAAATTTTGAATGGTCACGTCCTGAGAAGAGACAAGATCGGCACTGGAGGTAACGCAAGAGGTGATTGAAGGTAATGCAAGAGAGACAGGTGAAAAAGGATTACAGAGGCCAAGAGAATATAACCAGGAACTGGTATGTGGGAATTTATGATGTCTAGCTAATAGCTTTCTTTAATGAATATATTATTAGACAACACTTAGACACAATTTAGTAATAGCTGTATGTCAGAAATTATCCTCAAAGCAATTGCTTTGTGTCTAGCAAGTTAATATTAATTTAACGCCAAAACAATGATACATGAAGGTTTCCAGAGATGTTGTGGAAGGATAAACACTATTGCTGAAGATATTTTAGTGTTATAATACTCTTCTAAGTTTCTCCTCACTGGAGAGTCTTTAAAACAGTTAGAAATACATCATGGCAGCTTAGAAATGCTGCTGTCAGACCGTGCTCCTTCAAACAGAGAAAACAAAAGACGCATCTTGGAAAACATGAGAGATGCTTTTAATACTTTTATTTGTTTTCACACTGGCTTCTCAAACTATCTCAGCAATAATCACTAGATTAAGTAAAGCCTTGTAAGTGCTAAAACTGGAAGGTATGGACCAAAAAGAAAGGGAAGACAGTTTATGTCCTCCAGGCAGAATTACATTCTGGCAGATTAAATTGGAGTGAAAACATCTTGTCAATTAATTAGTGCCTTTATTATTTTAACTGACGTTATGCTGCCCAGTGACCTTTTGTTGAACGTTACGTACTGAATAAAGCTATAAACACCTCTAGAAGTTTTACTTAACAAGATTAAAGCTGAGTAACACAGTGTATGATTGACTCTGCATGCTGGGACTCAGCATCCCAAACCGGCTCACGAGGCAGTTTCCAGTTACACAGACGTCATCAGTGCCTTCGCAGAACAGTCAGCAAACGATGCTATCAGCAGTATTTAATACAGCCACAGTCTTTGTCCCTAGCAGCAACTTTTGCATCTATGAAAAGTGATGCAAGTGAGGAAGCAAATCCCAGCAGTACAGACTGGATGGATAAGGAGGGGGTCCTGAGGGCTCGTCATTCCTAAACCCTCCTCTGACTGTGAAAAACTTGGAAAAAAAAAAAAGTTACAGTGAACCTACTGCTATGCAGGTTGCAGAGTGAGGCCCTTGATGATCAATAGTTTCTAAAGGCCAAAACAGAAAAGTGAAGGCCCTCCCTGAAAACCTGGTGGGCAGATTCAGAGGAGGAAATCTGATTTGCTTGAGATAAAGCTGCAGAGGCTGCTGAGTGCCACTGATTCATGGGAGTCGTCCTGGCAAGGGCCTGCTCTCCGTAGGCAGGGGAAGCTCAAAGTGACCCATCATGGTGCAGAAAGGTGAGTGGTTAAGTAAGTCAGAGCAATCAGAGGGAGCCAGAACAAGCAGAATTGTAGGGATCAGGTAATAGAATTGACACTGAGCCACATCATGCATTAGTGTAAGTACAACAGCTAGATTAGCAGCAAGAAAGATGTTCCTATGAAGTGGGCACCTGAAGAGCCATCCTGAATGATTGATCCCTGCTTTCCAATGGAAGTCAGCCTGCAACTGAGGGCTATGATCTAAGATTGGTTTTTTTAAAGTTTCTTTAGTCACAAGCTAAGTTTTCTTAAGTTTCAGTATGTGCACAAAAGGCACCCAACACCACAACCCTCCAGAAAAGAAAAGGCAGGTTCTGATGGGGATTTTTCAGAATATGACACTCTCCTTCTGTGTTAGTGTTGAACTAATTCCCAGTTTGGTGCTGGCGAAATTGAGCTGCTGGAAAGACAATCTTTCACATAAGAAATACAACCAAAATCTTGACCATTTATTATTCAGCAATTACCTCATGATACTTTAAAAGAAAGAAAGAAGAATTTTAATCCTAAGGTCTTGGCCAGCTTGCATTCTTCCTCACCAAAAGTTTCAACAGAAGTAATTTCTCATCGGCTGTTGGATGTGTCAGGAGGGGAGAGCAGCCAGGCCCAGGCTGGCAGCAATGCTCCCCTCCACACGGCAGACAGCAATTTGCCCCATGCTCAGCAGTTTTGTGCCTCTCAAGTGAAATGAATCAGCTGCAAAACTGCTTTACTAAACTGGATAAACCAGGCTCAAAGCTGCACAGACACCAGCGGCTCCAGCAGAGTCACCGGGTGATGACAATGCCAATAACGGGCCAAGAATTGAAAAGGACAGAAGAAAAAGAGATGTATCTGAAAGCCAAAGAGAAATGTCTCAGTAATGCAGGTTCCTCGTTGGCACCAATTCTTCCTGAGATAAGCAATTTGGATGCAGCACTGGTGTTTGGAGCCAGAGAAGAGCAGAGACACAAACACAAGTGCCCCCCGAATGGCTGCAATGCTGTGAGAAGCTTGGGGAAGGAGACAGAGCTGCCTCACAGAGAGAAAAGCCAAAGGGATGAATCCAAAACACAAGGAAATGCAGCATCAATTCCCTGACCAAGGCTGGCAACAGGTTACTGTGTGGATACTACGAAAAGTAGTAAATGAAATATTTTTCATTAAAAACAATAAACTGACAAACACCACCAACGAAGCCTTACCTCCTTCTTCCCAAAGAAAACTCCACAAAACTACATACAGAACAAAACCCGAGGTGATAGCCAAGCTGGCAATGAGCTAAATTGGCTCTCAGAGCAGATCTGGGCACCGACTGCTGCCAGATTCCCCTTGTGTTACAGGCACATCCATTTGGGAAGTTTCTCGTGTCAGCAGAGCCTCATGATTCCCCTGGGCACCACACTAGGGCCCAAGGCTCATCTTGACCTGCACCCTCTTGTTGGTAAGGTCTGGAGGTCTGCATGAAGCTCAAACTAAGGAGCACCACAACCTTCACCCGGACTTTCCCAAGTGCAGAGTATGCTCCGAGCTCTGCCTTCTCTAAGAGAAATACGTAGTAATGGTGACACATAAAAGACAAATCAAAAAGCTTAAGATAAAATAGTCACCTCACTAAATGGAGTTTTTGTCCTCAGGACAGACTAGGAGAAGACACACCACGTGCCTGATGCCGGCTGCACAATTTAATGCATTACAAGTAACCGCCCAGGTGCTGCTCTAACAAGCCTGCTGTAAACACACAGAGTAAACCAGATACTCAAAAGACCAGCTAGGCTCAAAGGCAGGCCAGAGAACTTGGAAAAATTCTCAGTTGTTAAAAAACCCTCCACTTTATAAATCAGGAGAGAGATAATGCTTTGTCCCTGCAAAGGCTTGCAGTTGGCCTCAGAGTCAAGCCTGAGCACGCTTCTTTGGATATATATGGTATTTTTAAAAATATTTTTTGTGTCTACAAGCTTTGGTTCCCATTTGTGTCTAGTTCCAGTTCCTTTCTTCAGTCCTCTGCTGGTTTTGTTAACTTTGCCTATATATTTTTCAGAGCAAAAGGATGGTGTTTTTGCAGCTGTGGCTTAACTGGGTCTTGAATTTGCTCTCACTGCACACTACTATAACACAAATAATAATCCATGATAATGACATACAAGTGCCTTATGGATGGTATGTTCCTGGACAAAGATGAGGACCAAACCTCCATTTTCAGGCTTCCAGATGTCTTCATAGTACTTGACAGTGAGTAATCCAATTGCCTTG
>VZSC01000933.1:127649-139258 GCA_013398225.1 Steatornis caripensis | reverse complement strand
CCCCCAAGGAATAATCTCTAAAAAGCCCACAACAAACTCCACTTCTGACCATCTGAAAGGGGTTTTGAGTTTTGTTTTGTTTGGGTTTTTACTGTACCTGATGGAAAGCTGGGCACATAAGCAGGATGTGCATAAAGGCTGGGCTGCACAGCGATAAAAATGAAGTCAGAAGCTCAAAGAAACTTCAGCAGCTTCAGTAAATTCAATGTTTGAGCCTGAGTTCGTTCAGTGTCTGGGTACAGTTGTTACACAAGCAGATAAGTCAAGTGCAAACATTAAACTGTGAAGTGTCTCACTACTTGCCAGGTCTTCCCACTATGCAAGAGTTTGCATTACAGAACATTTAATTACAGTGGTTTGACTAGAACCAGCTTTTTCCTTTCAGCCAAGCAGAAAAGTAACAGAGTAATTAAAAAAGTAATGAAAACTCAGTAAAAATTCCTTAAACCAAAGACCCACATTCAGTTGTGATTTCAAAGAGCATATGTCAAGGAAGACTCCTGCTCACTGTCATTTAGCAGGTTGTTAAAAAGTTTCAAAAATTAAATAAAAGTTAATGCAAGTTAGGAGGTTTTTTTTCTTTTGTCTGAATTTTTAACAGTCTTTTCTACTTGGAGCAGAGATGAGAGCACAAGCCACAGTCGGAATAGTAAATTACAGAATTTCATCCTGTGGCTTACAAAATAATTTTATGGAAAGAGACGTGTTGGCTTCATTGGAATAATTTGCACAGTGAGTACATGCAGGTGGCAGAATTCAGGCCCAAAGCTTCCAAATATTGATTACACTTACAGGTAGTTGCTTTGCAGAAAAATCTTCCCAGCAAGTGTGGCTGATATTTCAGTATGCCAGACTCATCGCATTGAAAAGCAGTGAAGAAAGCTTTCTTTCATGGCATCGAAAAGTGCTGAAATGGTGATGGTAATTTAAACCATCATCACAAAATATATCCAGCATTATGCAGATAGTCATGTGAATTTACTTTTGCTGTCAAAAGCTTGTTTTTAAAATAAGCCTTGACTTAGGATAGCATGTAAAATAACATTTTAGAACACTTTTCATAAAATGCAGTAATCAAAGTCCTATTCCTCATTTGCAGTCAAAGTCCTGGTACTTAAAAACATTAATTTAGTCTGGTGTTTCTTTCTTTTATGGGAATTTATAAAATATTATATAGGAGAAACATAGCAATCAGGCTTAGCCCTGAATATAATAGGCTTTTAGTTCCTCTAATGAGTTGTGTAAGAACAGTGTACTAAGAAAAGTCATGCATGTCATACATCTCTCCCTCATTGTAAAATATTGTTCTTAGATTTTACTGCAGCCAAAACAACTTTATCTTTTTAATCAAAAAAAAGGGTATCCAATTTCACTCAGCTTATACAGGAATACCTTCTGAGTTCTTGAAATCACATTGCAACACTGGTGAATTAAGGGGCAGGAGTGCAGGTATATGGAAGGGACAAGCACGAGTAAAGCTCAGGGACCCTGGTGCCAGCCTATGCTTTCTCAGGGATGCAAGGGAACTGAAATACCAGAAAGTGGGGAAACACAGGAAACACAGCACCTAATACTGGGGCAGGGTAAGTTTTTAAGGGAGCTGATGAACAAAGGGGAGCACAAGCTAATGAGCTTCACTGAGTCCCACGAAGCCACTTTGCCCCCTACGTGGGGATGTCAGGGCTGCCATGTAATACAGGTCAGCACCAGAAGCCAACCAGCTGAAGTGGCCTGGAGCCTACAGGAGAAATTCCCCTGTGCAGACACTTGGATCCAGCCCCCACCTCTGAGCACATCCATTTGTCAGCGCTCCCACTAGTTCTGTTTCCCTGAAGGCAGTGGGTTTTGTTGGATCTGACTCTCCTGTCACAAAGTCTCAAAATACAATATTATGTCAAAAATATAAAATCCCACCTTTTCCTGGAAAGTAAACACCACTCCACACACCCACTGAGCACCTGGAAGAACGTGCTCTGTCCTCAGCATACAACCCCACAGCCCATGCCTGTCATCCCCTCCCAGCACTGAGCATCACTGATACCACGGAGCTGACTTCAGCTTTTATGCATTATCTATAGCACAAAAAGAGGGTCCTCAGTAGCTTTACTCCCACAACACGGCAGAGCTGTCCTAGCTTTAGTTAACAACGACACTTCAGGTGTCAAACTGCTTTGCCTTCTGACACTTCATGCTAAAAGTGCCTCGACTATTGGGGGCATGGAGCAGAGAAGTGGCATAAAATAAATATTTAAGATGTGTTTAGGACTGTAAGACTCCAGCTCTAGTGGCCACCAAATAAAGAATAATTTTATTTTATGGTTTCGGGTCTGCTCTTAGAAAATGTGAATTTCTGCCCATTTTGTTATGATTTGTTGTGGGTTTTTTTAAGATTAAGTGATGGATACAGCGGGTCAGAGTCTGAAGATATCCACATACTATTCCAAGTAAATGCTATTTCAGTCAGTCAGACAGCTGCAGTGAACAGCTTTTTCTAGCAGGGCTGGCTTCAGACACTGCGTACTTGTAACAAGCTAAATCCCACCATTAAGAGCTTTAGCCCAGCTATGATTGTGAAAAGCTGTCCATCACAAGGCCTATTTCTCCCGTATTCAGAGAATTAACAATGAAAGTACTTTTTGACGTGTTAAATGAGATTTTGGGACACTTAACAAGAGTTGGCTCAAAAGTGCTACCTCAAGAAATACAAAATGCCAGCAATGTTGACACTGTATGACAAATTATATGTTCCTTAATATACTGTGTCACTCCATTCAGCTTTATAATTGGCACTGACTGTAGCTGAAATCTCATCCAAAGTATACAGAATTAACTGGCACTTGTTTTGTCCCTCTAAGCATTTTCTAGGCTACAGATATTTGTAAATATTTACTTAACAAGGTGGCATACTAATTTTTCCCATAAAATATACATGTCCATATCTGTAATGATATAATTAATTTTTTCTGTCAGATTATGGGCTAGCTGCGTACAGCCAGCTTAGACTGCAATTGATGGGAAACTGCCTTTAGAGTTCAAGCAAAGAAAAACCTATGTATAAAGATTATTGTACCCTTTGACTTCTGCCAATCTCATTAAAACTATTGAAATTTCAGAGGTTATTAGCCAGCTCATACTTGCTCAGCAGTAATATTTTCAAGGAACCATTGTTCCAGGAAGAAGTACTGTCAGCATTAACTTTGAGGTTGCACTAATTAAACCTCCTATTCAATACCCTCTTCTCCTGCCCCAGACAGTGGTGCATAATAGTCCTCGTGGGCTTCTCCCCATGATTTTGTCCAATTCCTATTGAAATAATTTAGTCTTTTTGGTTTTGATAGCATTCTGCCACCTAACAGCTTGTATCCCACGGTCTCATTACTTTTTGCAACGGAGTTTATTTTGCATTTACTGGCTCCCTGGTGATTAGGATTTTGTAAATCTCTGTTACGTCTATTCCCACATCTCTTTGAGGACTCTAAAGTCCTAATCAGCTTAATCTCTCCTAGCGTGGAAATACCTAAATTGTGCTGGCTACCTCTGCCCTCTCTCTAGGTTGGCCTTAAGCCACAGAGAGGAAGAGTGTCTCACTCCCAGAAGCTGCCCTGTCTCGCTCCAGCTCCCTGTGCTTTGGGAAGAGTTGCAAGGACAGGGAACAAAATGCCGGAAATTCCTATGGATGTTGTGGGGATCAAAATTCAGGACACCACCTCCCCTACCTCACCCCTTCCCCCAAACAAATCCACATCTGGACACAAACGACTCACTAATCCTTTTAGAAAACAGCATTTCAGACCCATGCTGTAGTCCAAGCTCCATCTGTATTCACAGTAATGTAATTCAGGAGTTATCCAGATTTACAATGGATAAACACTGATGTAAGGCTATTATGAGAGAAGAATTACATCCTCATATGCATATACACATGCACAAGTACACATATATATAAATAAAACATTTCTAGTTCTTAGAGAACATTGTAAACTCCTCAAATAGCCTCTCAGTAGCAAAATAAAAGCATGCAGCTTGCACTTTTCTGGAACACTAAAATGCCATTTCCTTCTAAACACAAGAAATTCAGACTATAGTTGGCTTTATTTTCCCCAGAGCTGGTCAGAGTCATTGCAGAGATTTTCAGAAGTTTTGGAAGTGTGGAGCTCTCCCTGGCACACCCACTGGCATCACTGCTTGCAGGTTTGTGTTTGGACATTAATTGTAGAACCATGTCCAAGGATTTTTTAACTGGACCTGAGGATGTGCCAAACAAATGAAACTTATTACAGACTCAAGCTCCTAGCATGAGAATTATTTAAAGGGGAAAAATATCCGCACTGCTTTTAATTTACAAGGAACAGAAACAGCATTTTGGTTTCATTTTGGTTTCAGATTTTTTCAGGAGTTAGAATTCTTCATATACACCTGACCTCTGAATGATGCTGGTCTTGTTGATGCAAATGACAGCTCTAATATTTCTTAAACATCATTTTCTAAAAGAATGCACGCTTATTTCCTCAACTCATTCTCATGCAATTATTTGACAGTTAACACTTTCTGGTAGTGCCAGATCTGCCAACAATTTGGAGCGCAGCACACAATCATCACCTAAAAGACACAGGCAGCACCCAGGTTAGATTATGTGACACCCAGCATGTGCATCAAGCCACATCCAGGACATCTCCGCAGACATAAAAGGACCAGTGGAAGATTCCTGAGCTGAGCTGAAAGTTCATCTCAGTCCTACCACCATCCCATGCCATCACGATCTTTATTTATTTATTTTTTAATCATAATCACTTGGGCTTCTGGGTAATTGGAACAATTAGGGTGATTAATTGCATGTTTGCAATAAAAACAGAAGACCAGGGAGGGTTACATTACTGGCTAAATATTTTCAGAAAACTCTATCAGCTGGTAGACATAACAAATGCGATCAGTCCAATGCAACATGAAGCCGTGCACATTGTGCAAACTGGTTTGCTCTGGAACTCAAATCTCCTCAAAAGAAGCCAAAGTGTTTAAAAAAATAAACTAAGTCAGAGTGCATAGGGGGAAAAGAAATATTGACATGTGAGGCCGCTGTACTTCTAACATAAAGAAACATTGTTTTCCCTTTGGTCCTTTTATTGTCTAAACAGAAAGTGCAAAGCACAGGAGAAAGCACACAACAAGGCAAAGTGCACAAGTGAAGGTCATTAGCTTTTGCTTGGAAGCAATGAGTTACATTAAAAGAAAAAACAGAAAAGCACACAGTGGGATACCTACAACACTGACACATTCCTTAATGACAGCAAGAAGGCAAACTAACCTGCCTGCCACTACAACTCAAACACCAAGGATTTTGGAAAGGGAGGTTAAACCTAAGAACAGAAGAGACTCACATTGAAAGTTTCATTTGTTGAACCTTTGCTGACAAATCTCGGCTTTCATATTCTACTCATCAGTATGCTATTGAAATGCTTAAATACAGCTTCAACCAACACCTCTTTCTGGACTTGTTTGCAACCACCTGGTCTCCAAAGACCCACTTAACTAAATGGAGCATGAATGCTTAGATACACTTTCCAAAGAAGAAGAAACAGGAGTCAAGACCAGGCATTGCCCATCCCTGCCCTTAAAGCTGTGCCAGCGTATGGCAGAGCGCAAAATTCCCTGTAAGGGAGGGGATGCCCTGGATCTCCCACAGCCATGCCAGACATCGCTCATCTGTCAACGTTGTTATCACGGCCACCATCTTCCTGTCTGTTTTCTAAAGAATGACAGCTGCCAGTGTTGTGCAATCGGCTCAGGTGTGCTCTGCAGAAGGGCTGCGCATCTTTGAGCAGGGCTAACAAGACAGGGCATGACTCCACACTGGGGCAGGCAGACTTCCATCAGCTCTTGCCATCACCAGCACAGAGGTGCCTGCCCCACGCTCCACACAGACATGCCCTTGGGCAGCTCAGTCCAAACCAATCTTTAACATCAGTGACTCTGTAGGATCCGGTCCATGGTGCTCATCAGTCAGAGTCTTATCTTCAGGATGCTCAGTGAGGTACACTATAAATTTTCCACATAAATAAAAAGCCAGCTTCATATATTGCCCACGCTACCGCATACTTGCTTGGTTACACAGAGAAAGAAGTGAATAGTGAAAGGTTTTATGTTCCATTTGTATGATTGGAGACTTTGTGCTTTAACACAAGCACCAGGGTCACAGGGCAGGAACACAGTGTTTTCTTTCCAGTCAGCGTGAAACTGACATTTATTAGATGAGTGTTTTGTTCTATTTGTTTTAAGTTGATTACATTTTAACTCAGTTCAACAATGCTAGAAAACCTGACAAAATATTCCAGAGTGTTTAATCAACATGAACATAATGGACAAATGTTTGAAATTTAAAATAAAGGGTATATTGTAATGAAAACACATTCTTTATACCAGTAGGTCGGTCTTTTTGATTCTAGTCACTGCCAAGTGTACAAACAGTCTCTGCATTTGGGACATCTGTGTTAAAACAGTTCTCTTTAGCCGAGAAAAGTCTTCCTAATGCCAGTGTTTCTTGTGATTAATTATTGAAGAAATTGGCTTTTATTTTTAATTTAACTGCAGAATATTTGTCAGACTCATTAAACTGCCAAGTTCTTACCTATTTAAGGCAATAAGCAACAGGAACATGCAAGAGGAGTGAAGGGCAGCGGAAGAATGCCGAGGTACACACCACTAGTTTTCTGTACATTCTCATACGTGTTTTCAGGTTTCATCACATTCAAATCAAACAAAAAAAAGCAAAATTAAAAGACTGACTCCTCTGCAGTCAAAGACATATCTATTATCAATCCCAAACAGGTTGCATGCCAAACATGTGAATGCATTTCCTGCATCCTCCCTTGGAGCCTCACTTACTACACAGGCGCAGGCTTCCTCTAGCTGCTGGTAGCTGCATTAGCCCCAGCCCATACAGCGATTCAGTGCTGCCACCGCCTTCCCCGCAGCAGGGACATGAAAGAGCTGCTGTGGCAGCTCCAAAAGTCACACACTTCTGCCAGCACCTGGGTGCAGCCTGCCTGGGGCCAAGGTTCTTGAAGACGTGAGTTGCGGGCACTTTGGCACAGCTCAGTGCCAGCAGGCGGGACTCCAGCCAGTCTGAGATTTGCTATATCCTACTTGGCATCCAACCGCATTTGTGCCTGTTCTGCATTCAGACACCATCTTCCCTTTTGTTAGCTTTTGCACTGCAGGACAGGAATTTATGAACTACATATTAAAGCTCTGAATTTACTTCCCTTAGCTATAGGTTGTTACTTTTTAACACAAATACACTTGGTGCTACAGGGGAAGAAGCAGCCTTCTCCAGCTTAGACCAAGCTTTGCATTCAAATATCCAGTTTGCTATGGGGATACCAACTTCAGTTTGATCACTGCAGAAAAGGGCAAAGAGCATCACCCTGAGAGCCCATTTCACTGGCTAAGTGACTGTGCAACAAAATGAATGTTTTCATTGTCATTTTGGTCACTATTATTATCAAAAGAAAGCATATGCTTATTGCCTTAATATTTCAGCACTTAATTCACCAGTTACACAGAAAAGTATTCTGAAGCCCACGGAGATCTGACTTCATGTTGATATCTAAGTCCAGAAAAATTAATATAATCAAAGAGCACCAGTTCAATGAGAACTTCTGTAAGCATTAGAACCATTCATGAAAATATGACTAAGATGGGTATTTTTAAAAAGCCATGTTAACTCACTTCTCACTTATTATTCACTACACTACTCTTAACCCATTTACATCTTGTAAAATACTCCTGAACAAGGAATAGAAAGATAGCTAAAATATTCTGCTTTTTCTGACAAGACTTTTTCATAAGCTGTAAACTATACAGTAGCTCTGTTTAATGGGTAGTATTCTAAAATAGTAAATAAAATTGGCTACTTCATGTTGCTCACACATACAAGAGAAATGAACCACCTATTGGAAAAGATCTTATTTCCCCAGTCAGGACACTAAGTACAGCCTCTCCAACATAAGCTTGATTATGTTAACACAAGCATTACTTATTCATACAGGTAGTCTTACCTGAGGGTACAGCACTTTGCTGAGAAGACAAAACTAACTTCTGATGATCCAGAAATTCCCTAGAGAAAGATACCAGTCTGGCCTTTTAACTTCAGTCACTGCTCCAGTTGAACAACGCTATCGTTAGTCACTCTAAACCTACACATCATCCCTTCTCAAAACAGTTTGATTATTCTACTTGCCGAAACTTTACAGTGCATTTGGGTTGTAGTTTCAAGCTTCTTCACTGCCAGAGACAGGAATCCCAGTGAAAATTTTGCTTTGATGGCAAGTGGTTAATGTTATGCTCAGACTCCAACTCACACGACTGAGAGTTAGAGAACAAATCTCATGTACAGAAACTCATGTTAATCAAAGCATTAGAGGCATCCTCGAAGCATGGTGACTTAGATTTAATCTGCTTCTTGGGCTGATCTAATAAGGAGAGCTGCACTGTTGCAACTCAATGGCTTCTCGTATAAGATGGAGCTCATTTACATGTAAGTTGGATACTTCCAAACTGCATCAGTTCTGCAGGCATTCTCCAAACTGTGACTCAGTCCTGCTCCTACTGGGAAACTGCCCCTCAACATCACCATGCATTTGTGTTTTATGCTTTTAACAAGGATTCTACTGAAAACGATAAATTCTGCTCTGGAATTTTCATTTTGGAATAACACAGCTGGGATATTCTAGCTAAACATCATACACTGTCCTTTGCCAGAGATCCTTATGGTTTTGCATTCTGGATCACATGTTGCTTTTCTTCCATGGAACCAACATCTTGTAAGGTTCTGAGCCTGCATTCTGATCATAGCTCAATGTATAGTTTCCTTTGCATTTTTCAGAGTTAGCCTGTGGTTTTGTTGCCTCTGACTGCATATCCTCTAAAAGGAACTAAACTCACTGGATGAAATACTCGCCCAAGTTAATTCCCTCCAACCACAGTCACTTTCTTTCCACATTTCTGGTTTCTTAGACAAATTTATTTCTCTAAACTGTGGTTCTCGATTTAGTCACATGTCAAAGGATTTATATGTGAGGGGAGAAAGTCTGGTATGGACAAAGTCAATATTCTAGAACTTGCTGTGCTTGAATGTATCAGAAGACAACAAAATGTAGGAAATCACACTTGAAATACATTAAGTTGGAAAGGGAACTGTGACCAAGCCTAAGTAAGTCTGTGTGACTGCTACAAGGTCCCCATTGAGTCTTTGTAGGCTCTGAGCTAGTGCTGTTTCCTCTCCTTCTCCCTGCTGGAGATCCCGCTCCATTGTGATACATTCTAGCTCTTTATCTGCAAAGGTTCTTCGTTTCCTCATTCTCTCACTCCAGTTTGAAAACAGAATGCCATTTTTCTGGGAGGGAGATCTATACCCTAGGAGAAAAAACAAAGAAGCACTTTAGAATGGCCTTAATTACTATCTACTGCTCTAGAACACTAGCACAAGAGATACAATGCAAACCAGATCTGCACGCAGGCTGTATTTCCACAGGTTTGTATTATACAATTTTAACAGCTCTCAGACATCATTTTGCTGCAAACATTTCAAGTCCGAAAAAGGCCTGTAAAACCACTGATGTGACAAAACCAGGATAAGAAGAGAATTAAACTGACTGACTTTACTCAGTAGGCCTGAGGTCAGGTATTGAACAAAGCCTTCCTGACTCAGCTTCAACTGCTATACCACCCTGCTTCAGGAATGAACCGCTAAGAGCTAGCTTATTTAATGTCTACTTAAAACTTGTACAATTTAAACACTATAATACTCAATTTGACAAGCTTGAGCTTAAGAGGACGAAAGCTAGAAACTTGGTATAAAAATACATTTGACCAATCTTTTCCCCACAGCTACTGAAAGAAGTTGATTTCTTTACATTACTATATAACTATATGTAACTCTGGTGCAGAGATCCTCAAAAACAGAGTCTTAAACAGAAGGTAACACAATATAGGTCAAACTGCACCAACCACCACTGAACGTGCTCTAGAGAATGAATACCACTGTCTGCCATACTGAAATGAATGGACAGTCCTCACAGCACGTTATTCTCTTTCTTATAGTGCCCTTTTTTATACTACTAGGTCCTTTCAGCAGGCAGATCGAGAGTTGCCTACCCTAACAGGCAAGTGCCTTCCTGAGCTCCAGTCTATTCTGCAGCACCAAGAGCAGTCATTATCCTCGGAACTACCTATTGCATGAGACAGACCACATTGCACTTGGATTTCTTCAACACACCCACTTGCACTTCTTCTAGAGAAACACGCTTACTTGTTTTTAGACTTAAAGTAATGGAAAATTCACGCCACCCTGTTGGTAATCTGTTCCACTGGTTAAATGTCTTCTTCTGAAGTTTCACTTCTAAACTTGGAAACTGGTGTAAACAAATCAAATTAGTTTAGCCAGTAAGAACCACTGTAAAGACGTAAATTGGTCTGAAAGAGTCAGATTTCATTTGACCTTGAATCTTCTTAGACTGACGAAGTTCAGCATGAATAAGCACAAGTCTCACAGGGCTAACATTAGGGCTAAATGTCCATTATAGCTAAATTTACATCCAAGGAATCCATAGCCAGAAATAATGGTGTTGAATTACTTTAAAAATAATGGTATTTTGGCTTAAGTCTTAAATGTTTCCCTTTCCTGTTTTCAAGCTACAGGTTTTTTTCTTTTAGACTTTTCAAATGGTAAAAATATTCTGAAAGCAAGAACTTTTAAAATGGGCATCAAATGCAAAGCTGCATGGAATACTGGTAACATTCGTTACAGGCTTGATTTATAGCAGGAAAGGCAGCGCCATACATGGCTCCCAGAACTTGCGTTTAGAACTGTAGTCACTACTTACTACATAAGCAGTCAGATAAACACCTTATAGCACAAACTTGTCCTTTTCATGCTAGTACGGACTTAGGTATGGCAGCTGAGAAAAGTTACACATGTAAGTTCAGCTACTATATAGAGATGTCTGATACAACTGACCTGCTCACATGCACAAAGCTCCCTTGGCTTTTCCTGGCATGAACCGAGCTGAGCGTTTGGCGTACTGCCAAGTGTCACTGCACAAGAGTTGTGGGAAACTACCATCCTGCCACTGTTACCCTCAGCACAGGTAAACGCTTTTCTTGGAACTTCGCTGGGAGGTCTAGCTGTTTGCTCCATACAGGTGAACAAACACAAACGCAACATAGAATATCCATCTTCGTGGCCTGTCTTCCCGTTTGCTAAGGCTGTAGGAAGGCACGTGCATTACAAAGCGCAAACTGCACGCCCAGCCCAATCACAAAGTTGTCGTTTGTACTCTGTTCCCCCCACCCACGTAGCACACTGAGGAACCCCAAGTCATCTGTGGCTACTGCAGCAGGAAAACTGCGAGGGAATCACGACCTCAAACCGAGGGTGTTTGATCTACGTAAGTAAATGAACATCTCATTACACCCAGGGCTCAGGTGGAGGGATGCACACCCACACGATGCCCACGGAACCAACTGAGGTATCACCTCAGCTCCACAGCCGCAGAACCATCTGCTGCTGCTGCTGCTGCTGCTGCTGCTGCTGCTGCTGCTGCTGCCGCTGC
>VZSC01000933.1:85952-127442 GCA_013398225.1 Steatornis caripensis | reverse complement strand
CTAATGAAGGGCCAGCCCCGCCCGCTAATGAAGGGCCAGCCCCGCCCGCTAATGAAGGGCCAGCCCCGCCCGCTAATAGAGGGCCAGCCCCGCCCGCCCCGCTTAACCCGTGACGGGGCTGAACACAGGCTGCTACGAAGGGGCGGGACGCCGCCGGGGAGATGTGGCCGTTCCCCGTCATAGCCTGGGGCCACTGAGGGCGGGGTGAGCGGGTGTCTCGGTGTGGTTCCCCGGGCTGAGGGGAGCTGGCCGNGGGCGGGACGCCGCCGGGGAGATGTGGCCGTTCCCCGTCATAGCCTGGGGCCACTGAGGGCGGGGTGAGGGGGTGTCTCGGTGTGGCTCCCCGGGCTGAGGGGAGCTGGCCCTGTCCCAGCTGTGCTGCCGGGGCTCCCGGGCACCCTCTTGCTACAGACGGCAGCTGTTGGGCCGGGGTGTGCCTCCTGCTGTGTGGTGGCACCTCCTTCCTGTCCCTGCCTCTGAAGTACGCAATTGTAGAAGTGTATTGGGAGCACCTTGGTCTTCAAAAACGAAGTTGTGGGGCGTCTCCTGCAATGTCAACGCAACCACTGGACTTTCTGGGTGCTGATGACGGACCGGTGGCTTTCTCCTCCATAAGTCACCCCCAACCCTGCTAGGAAACGCGAGTCCATGTTTTGATTTTCCATCTTCCCCTACAGTATTCCCTTTGAGTATGCCAGGTGCTTTGCTTCCTTAGATGAAAATTATTTTGTGATTTCTCTTAATTTTCTTTTAAATATGTCTCTCTGATTCATGCGTATGCCATCATTGCACTGGCCACAAAGTGAAGTGTTTTGAGAAAAACAAAACACAGCTGCAGACTCTGTCAGTAAAGAAAGTAAGCTAAGCAGGTGTGGCCTTCTGCGGATCTCTCGACAAAGCTGGGCAGCTTTGGGGAGTGGGATTACTAGTCTCGTACATGCCTTTGGAAAGATGGGCAGGAAGATGGCCAAAGTGCCTAGAGATATTTAAAAGCAAATTTGTAATCCTAGGACTGAGAAACATCGGGAAGTAAAGAACCATTTCACCACGTGAGACAGTGCACAAGGAAGGGAATGTAAAAAATCAACTGTCTGCAGGTACCTGAGACTTTTGAATTACTTGAATGTAAGTATATATTTACTGTTGGAAGAGCATGAGAAACAGTCGATTCACACCTTGATCAAAAGAACACATTTCATAATGGGAAACAGCCTGTCGTGAAAAACTAGGAAGGTTCTCCCAGGGAACTATGCATATGACTGTTATTTAAACCACATTTTGTAAAAAGAAATGTTTTGCATTTGTTCTGGCTTACATGGCCTGGACACTTTTGAGTACACTGTACCAGTAAGACTATAAAACCTTGACAGTAATGAGTAAATGAAAACAGAAATGCCTCCACTAAAGACAGTTGCATAAAATAAAAGTGAGAACAGTGTGAGATCACAACTGGCCCATCATTAGATCCATAGGGGATCTCCCTGTGAAGTAGCAAGGTCGCCACTGATGTTGCCCAGCTGAGGACAATATCCAGAGAGCCAGTGGGAAGGGGCCAGCAGGGAGAAGAAACAAGAGAACAATGTTACCCACTGTAAATAAACGTAATACCAAAATAAGCCTGCTAGTTTGGGTGGGGGCTTTTTCAGAAATGTTGTAGCCTGGGCTTTTCAAGCCTTACTCATGTCTGGTAAGATGTACCTGTAAGGATACAGGTAAGTGGGTGAATGGGCACATCACGGCCTCGTCACCCATGGTGGATCTGGAGCTCTCTCAATGGCCCGGGCTACAATAAAATATGCAGTGACACTGATTTCAGGAATGGATTCCACAAAGTCTTTCTTTGCATTTGGATTTCTCCCTTACGTTCTGGCAAGCACGCAGAGCCATAACTCTGTGACTAATGCTAATGTTGCAGTAGTAAAATATTGGGCAAAAGATAGGAAAACCAGACCCACTTGCCCATAAGAATGATTTAATTAAAGTTTCCACTGTTCCAAAATAGGTATGTTTCACATCATAAAGAATTTTTCTGTCATGAAAATTATTTTTTTAAGGGGAGGGGAATTTTGTTTGCAGCAAGCTGACTTTATTGGTAGGCAATTAAATATTTCTTTGGATTGCAGTTCAAAATTAATTACTCATTAATGTGGAAAAACCAGCTATAGTCTTGCTGTGGATTCAGATGTTTCCAACTGGGTGAATCTAATTCCAAGAAGAAAAAGAAAAAAAAAGACCTAGAAAGAGTATTATAATTACTGTCATACGAAAACCTGCTTCAGTCCAGATGTAGAAGCCGATACCACAGAAATGTTAACATCTAGCAGTTTGCTGCAGGGCAATGACAAATGAATCTTACATATGTTTGCAGAATGGACATATTACGTGATCCTTTTAGAATCCCTTGGGTTTCTTTTCTTTTTTCCAGAGCTCCTACAGAAAATGCAAATCTACAATAATCTGAGGTTTTGGACAGTGTCACAGACACCTCTGCATAAAACTTGGATCCTTAACTTGCATACTTAACCAACGTTGTCAACTCTGTACCCTTGCAAATAATTCCACTGAAAGTAATGAAATTAGTGGTGTGAGTAAACATTGAAGAACTGGTTCCTCATGTCAGGTTTCCCTCTTCAGTGTACGAACAAAGCTTGTTGGTCTGTGATGACCTAGGGGCTTGCAGTCAGGACACAGGACTGACAGAAGTGTCAGGTGTTAGGAATCACATCTTTGGAAGTTCAAATCTGTTTAGCAAGGGAGTCAGTCCTCAGAAATCAGAAAATATTAATGATGACATGCTATGTGCAGAATTCCTACTGCAGTCAGTAGCAGCTTGAATGCAGAAAGATTTCAGAAGCAGGTATCACAGCTAACTTTCCTTTTTCTCCACAAATTTATGAATTTGACCAAAGTCAAATGGCTTCAGCCTTTATAAAAAACAGTAAAATCCTGGGATGATTTAGGCTGGAACAACCTCTGAGTGACTTGTCTAATCCAAATCATTCCATTTCAGTCCAAATTGCTTTCATTATCCCTAAGTCATTTATTTAAATAAATGGAGTCAGAAGAGATCACAGAGTTTAATTATTGGAAACACTAGTTGGCACCAAGTTTGGAATTAAAATTATTTGCTTTGAAGTCCTTAAGTGCACAGTATGACAATACCGGTTGTCAAGGAACATTTTTTTTCCTTGGTTAAAAAGGACAAGCTGAGCATAAAATGGAAGAATGAAACTTTGAGTTATCCACGTAAGATAATCCTTCCTGTCAAATGGAGAGTTACTCACTTTAACTCTCTTACCAAGTCATTTACTTTTCCATGCAGAGATAGGTGCAAGAACTTGGGCACAAATTTCCTAAAATGTAAAAATCTGAAGTGACCCCAAACAAAGTTTGACTGATGGTATGATTATGCAGATTAAACAGTATTGGCCTCAAGACTGATGTCCTAGGAAAGTAACTGTTCACCTGTTAAGACTTCAAACTGGGGTAGAAGCCTGTCATTCCATTACAGAAGGCAATCAGGCTGGTCAGACATCATTTGCCCCCGTCCCTGGTCACCTTCTTGTCCTTCATATGTATGGAAATAGCAAGGTTTGGTAATGGTTTTGCATCTACTTTGCCACAGCTGACACGATGTTCTAAAACTGAGTCATATTCCCCCTCAACTTTCTCTTCTCCAAACGGAACACTCTACTTTTAGACTTCTCTTGTAAGGCAACTCCTCCATCTCCTTGTTCAGTTTAGTTGTCTCTCTCTGGATTTTCTTGAAACTCGCTACATCCCTCTGGAGGTGAACAGTGGTCTGCAGGAATACAGTGACAGATCTTACTGGAGTGCCATACCAGCATTCAAACAGCTATAGTAAAGGCTTTGGTTCACTCACAGATAGTTCAAAAAGATGGAGGAAAAGGAAAATAAGAAGTTTGGCTTGGCAATCTGGAAGCAGTCACTGGCACGGCAAAACAGACAGAAAACAGTCCTGTGTATGCAGTACATCTGCAGTGACTGTGCATGACAGTCAGTGAAATGGGCTGGAGTCCATCTTGCTTTGAGATTTACGGAGTGTAATACAACACTGAGTATTACTGTAGAAAAATATCTGGGAAAGAAACTATTCAACTGTTCATCTTGCATGTTACTATTTCCTTAAATCATTATATATATAGTGATTTAATAATTTTATATATATATATAAACCACTCTATCCACAGAGGAACCTGCTTTGTAGGTGCTGTTGATATTTCTATTTGAAGATTATTGTATTTTGAAAAGAGCTTTGCTCTATTCAGAACTTCAAGAAGCATCCAGATCTTCCCAAGCAGACAGCAGTTTTAAGAGGAGGTTTGGGACACTCCTGGGAGCAGAGATCCTGTTGTAAATCTAGTATATAGCAAATTGTACATCAGATTGTTTGCTACAGATACATGCGTTTTTCAATTTTTCCTCTTGGCAGTTTTAAATTTGCCACTTGCACTCACTGTCCCCCAAAACCCTGTCTGTGTGCTGCAAAGCATTCTGGCAGATCATCTACTACATTAAAAAATTGTAATTTCAGTTTAGTGTAATTTCTTTACATCTTGCATGGAGCAAGGGACTAATAGTACAAGTAGCAGAAAAGAAGAACGCTTATTATTTTATTGTGCTCACCTCTACAGCATCAGTCAAAAGTCATAGCAGAAAAATACTGAAACCTGAATCTCCAGACAAGTTTGTTACACAGAGCTGTTCATGACAACATCTGACGTTTGGCTAGAAAAATTACATGTAGATAGGCAAGCCTCAAATCATCAAAACCATACCAACAATTTAATGTATCATTTGTAATTACACAAAAGTCCCCCCAAATTACTCAAACATTAACAACTGATCCACTTAATACAAAACTAATTCCTCTAGGCGAGAGAGTAGAGGAATGTACCTTTCATTTTTAATTCAACATTATCATTGAAAATTATAATATGTAAGGATTTGACTAATTATTATTCTAAATGGTGTTTTGTCCTAGCTTGCTAGGCTATCTCTCCACACCTTTGATACGCCATAGCGCACTTCCAATACACATGTATAAAGCTGTCTACACGTGCCCTTTAGAAACAAATAGTCCTGTTTCGTTTCAGCTGTACTGAGTTAAACAACACTGAAAATATGTATAAACCATCAAGGACATTCAAAGTCCTGAAGCCTGTGTGACAAGAGGTGAATCCAAATCGGTCCCCAACCTGAACAAAAGGTGCCTTAAAGGCAGTTCTCCCAGAAAACAATGCAAAGGCACTGGATTTCAGCCTATACCAGACCCTTCTGCAAATTCCACCCATGCCCTTCTTGAGAAACATACCAAGCACCTACTGTTCCCTTACCCTGCTCAATCCAGTAAATCTTGTTCTGAAGCAGCCAAGTAAATCAGCAACCCAGACTGCCCTCTCATCCTCTCTCACTTAGTCTTCAGGTTCCGCATCACTTAACTCTTCTATAATATTCAGACCCAGGTTTCCTTTACAGCAAATTGATATACAAACAACACATTTTTGACTACTGTCATGAACATGAAAAGGCTACAGAATGTACATGGCTTGGAGACCTCACTCCAAAGTCAGCGAGCCATCTACCCTCAGCAAAGGGAACAAATTCAGAGAAATAATCATTTACTGCTTCCACATGCTTAAGGGGGAAAGGATTTACCATGGCTCTGGAAAAACCTCTTTCAGGAACAAGGGCTTTGCAGTGCTAGAGGCAGAGCTGTGAGCCTGGTAGCTCTAACATGATCATAAAGTGAGGCAGGGGATGCCCTAGCTGTTGCGGCTGCTCAGTGACTCAGTGTTACTCTGCCCTCACATTAACTAACACTCTCCTCAGAAATGAATATAGCGCTCCCTGCTACTCAGCTCTTCTCCAGCCCATTTACTGTTTAGAATATACAGATTGATCTCCACTTGTCTCTTCCACGGAAGAAGATGGTTGGCCAGGTTCAGGAATCACCTCTGAATCCTGACTGTCAGCTTCCGTAGCTGAAATAAAAATAAAGAATAGTAAAAGGTCAAGAGTTGAACACAAGCCAAAAACCCCACACCCGGTATTTCAGTTTGCATTACACTTGGTATCAATCACATTTCCAGAGGTAAATTCTCAATTCAAAATCACTTTTGTCAGTCCAGTTTGTTTTTCAACCCAGCTAATTCAAAGGTGCTTAACATCAAGAGCTGCAGCTCTCCGAACTGAGATACTAGGCTTCAGACAGCAGCTGATTGTTTCAGCCAGGCTTAAAGAAATGTAGCAAGAGTGCTTCAAGATGGCAAGTGTTGAAGCTGCACTGGAATAGAAGTATGAGGCAAACTCTTTTGCTCACTTAACCACAGTGAATCTATGCCATGCCTTTTTAACACTCCTGTGAATTCTCAAGGGCCTTGACAGACTAAATAATCCCTTCTTCAAATCCAACTAGGGATTTTCATTTTATAAAGTATTTACTTGCCAATTTGCATGAAAAGCTCCCTCATTTCCTCACAGGCAACTTGGGTTTTTGTTTGTTTCTCTGTGGCTTGATCTTTTAGAAAGCCAACAATCTGCAATCAGACTCTATCCTCAGACCCTGTACTTGCTGTTTTACTGGACATACCTTGTGTTTATTTTGTCAAATCTCCATAACACTACTAGTCAACACTGCATGAAATTGTGTAACAACATGGCATACACTTCACATCACCGTTGTAAACCTCACTGTCCTTAGTGATCCAAAGTGCAGTAAGCTATTGACTCAGACCTTCTAGCCTTGGAAAATCTTTTTCAGACAGGACTTGTTTTTTTTTTTTAATTTGTCTTCATCTCAGATTCGCTTTGGGGCAGAGATCACAGACATTTCTTCTCACCAGTTGTCCTCTGCTAGAGTTTTCTATATCCATTTTCCTGCAACAGTTTTGCCAGAAAGCCCATTTCCCCTCAATTCTGGAGGTTTCTCTGGACAAACGATGTTCCCAACTCTAACTGCAGGTTTGAGTCAGTTCCTTTCTTGGGAAAAAAGACATGACGCAATCCTAACATATCCCTATGCACTAAATGTTACCACTTTTCACTTTTTTTCAAGCATCTTGAATACCAGAATCAAAGAATTATTAGTTTCACTGTATCTTCCCTCTACTTCGGCGTCTTCTGCTGGCAGGCTATTTTGTATATGACCTCATGCAGAAATATCCCCTCTCACTGGGTCACAATTGCAAATTCCTACATATCCTGGAACACAAATGCTATGTAGTGGAATTAATTTGTACTTTCTCCATCATACTAAGAAAACTGGATTGTTCTCCAAGCAGCACAATGCATGATGCATTGTTTCCTATGGCTTTGTGCCTGGGTTGTAATTTCCCTAGTGTGTAATAAGGGTTGAGGTCATTAGATGGCATTTTGCTCTCTGGGGGGGTGCTCTCATGACAACCCTTCCCTATCCAGTTGCCTGTTTTCATGATTGTTTGGCCAGTACAACTTCACTCTACCGATACAGGACTGGATTTCCTCTGTTTGCCTCATGCAATACCACTAATTCTCTCCATGTCCCCCGTGTTTGTCTGCTACTCCCAGTTCCCTCCCATTCCCACACACCCCAACAGAACAGCTGCAGCTCCCTACAGGTTCTCTGCCACTGCAGTATTCCCCAGATCTTTTGTTCCCTCCAAATCACAAACCCCATTAATCCTTCCAGCCCTCAGTTTCCTCTTGTCCCCTCAAACTCAGCCCATATTATTTCACCTCCAGCACACCAGTATCTCCTACACACTGCATTAAAGTCCTAATGCTTTTGTCAGTATCTTAAAATAACTTTATGTTTCTATGACATCTGTACACCCCTACACCCCCCGCACTGCCATATTCTTCATATTCCCCTTGTCCACCACATCTCCTGCTTACTTTTCTTTGGCTTTGCAGCCAGCAAGAAGCAGGTATGCTCTGACTGATCTGAAGATATGTGCCTACTGCTGGGCTAACTGGCACGCGCCTTGTTGTTGGCCAAGGTACACACTTGTCAGTCAGGAACTGAGTGAAAGCTGACAGCTAGCCAAACACCACGACATGGCTGCAAACTGTTTTGTGGGAGGCATCTGTTTCCCTTGCAGATCAATATTGTGTAGGCCTGTAATCATAACAGATATGTTTGGCTGAAAATAACTAATGGATTGAAAAGTTACGAGAAGACTGACATTAACAGAAAATGAAACTGCGCAAGCCTTATGTTGTAGAGAAACCAGGCCAAAAAAACCCCAACTTATATTTTGTCCCACATAACTACCACCAACATCTTTTCAATTCAAATATGATAATTACACTCCTCTATTTCTCCTCCCTTTAAAACAAGAGATTTGATTTTTCACTGGGTGATTATTGTAATCTGCTTCATAAACAGATTAGCAAATTTTTATTCTCATGTTTGAGAAGAGAAATAAGTTGGTTTTGTTTATATGCATTTTCAAAAAGAATTTAAAATAAAACTGGCTATTCACTCATCCAGTGCTAGTGGTTAATTCTCTGAGCAGCTCTACCCTCTTGTGGTCACAGCTAGCTGCGACCAAATGAACAACTTGCAAATACAATCACAAATACTTCCACGTGTAGGCACAATACATGTAAGAGGCCCAAAAGAGAGGGGCACAAAGACTTAACCTATGTCAGAAACTTAAAATCCTGTGAGATTCAACAAACAACTTGAGATTGTGAAGACTCGGTCTTTCATTTATAGCAATTAAAGTTTTCCGATGAGCAAGAAATTTCGTATTATCCACACTGTTAGTCACAATTCTTTAACATTTTGCCTAAATTGCAATCAAGCCAAGTAATTTTAAAAATATGTCCCACAAACTAGCTATTTAGAAAAATATTTTCATTTTGAGAACATCAACAGATCATATTCTGCAATAGCTCTGGGTCCTGGGTCCTCCAACGTCTGCGTAAGATTGAAGTGTTTGTCAGCTGGGAAGCCCAAGCACACCGGGCTGCTTCCCCTAAGTCAGCCCTTCCCTGAGCTGTACAAACCAGCAATCTGTCCTGGGACTTCAGGATCTCAGTCCTGGCTCCATCACAGGGATCTGGGAACCCCTGTAAACTAGCCGGAATCAGGGTCTCTTGAAGCTTCCACATCTGTGTTTAGGTATTGAAACCAGGTTAAAATTGAATCTCCCAGAACTCGTCTCATACTTCCTTACCATGTGCTTCCTTGGTTGTTTCAGCCAACATGTTCAGTGAAAGGGGAGGTGGAATGTAATGAATCCCTGGCAGAAAACTTGGTGGGATGAACTGAGGCAGAGGAGTGTAGTATCCTTGATGGAAATCTCCACCTCCATCTGGAATCTGTGGAAACAAATGAAGCAAAGCACCTTCCATCTAAAGACTCTCTCCAGGATACATATACAGTATCAAACAATTTCTGTTTCAATTTTTACCAGTATTATTTTTTTGGTCCATTTTGTGGCCATATGCTGTAACGTCTGTGCACGTACTAGCATGTGCAAAGCCCATGCATAGCGTAACATGCTGAAACTGAGAAGCAGCAGCTTCTCAGACCATGTCTCAGCTGAAACTGTCCTTCTAAGTCCTCGTCTTCTATTCTGGTATCTCACTAGAGACGTTGGTTTAAACCAGGAGCAGCTCACCTTCACCACTGACCTGGTGCACTTGTGTGGCAGGTCTGTGTGGCGGGGCTTTGGTAGCAGGGGAAGGGGCTACACGGGTGGGTGGCCCCTGTAAGAAGCTCCTTGAAACCGCCAGCTCCAAGTTGGCCCTGCCTCAGGCTGAGGCCAGACCATTTACAGACAATAGATGCGCCTCTTCGATAACATGTTCAAGAGGGGACAAAGGAGTGGTCCTTGAGACCTGCAGCAGAGGCAGGAGGGGGATGTGAGAGAAACACCTATGCAGATACTGGGAGTAGGTGAGTAAGGAGGAGGGGGAAGCACAGCTGGGAAGGGTTTTGTATTTTCTTTTATTAGGATTATAGTTGTTACCATTCTCTTCTGCCTCTTTGTGCTGTCCAATTAAACTGTCCTTATCTCAACCCACGAGGTCTACCCTTTTTCTTCTGATTCTCCTCCCCATCCTGGCATGGGGAGTCGGGGAGTGAGTGAGTGGCCACGTCGTTCTTTGTTGCTGGCTGGACTCAAACCACGACAATTTGCCACTGAACAAGTCTGGAAGTCTTCATGCAACAGAGGTAACCTAGGAAAATGCTCCTTGGCACCACCTCCCTGATAGTTATGGATTCTCCCCTGAGCCCGCTGAAGTCAGTGGCTCTGCCTACACTGAGGGGCTGGTGTGCACCACAGGGTGCTCCACAGCCCTGGTCTTATATGATCACCAGACCTGTTAGAGCATGATAAAAAGTCATTCCATGTGCAAGGAGAGATTTCCATCCCTGAGAAAAACTAGCATCAGAGAAATAGGAGCATTTTTCTCTTGGATCTTGCCCTGTACCCTGGTACAGATAGAACTTATAGTATGAGATCTTTCAATCTCTTTGAGGACGGTTAAAAATTAAGTTCAAAACCACATACAGTGATGGTCTAGACAAGGCATTTCCCAACCTGTGTATATCCAGCCCACCAGGATAATTCATCTGGACTTCAGACTGCTGCTACCCACACTCTCTCTCAATAAACTCTAAAATGCGACTGGGGATTTCTATGCAAACGTAATAAATCTAGTAGTCTTGAGGCATATTACTCCACCTTAACATGAACTGATGAACTGTAGTCCACGCAGACAGAATGGCGCATGGCAGCTGGAAATCTGATAATGTGCCCAACTGTGGTACAAAAACTGGACACCACCAGTTTAAACCAACATGACTGACAGCACTGAAAGCAACTGGAAGTGCCCCCACACACCATTACAACTGATAGGCAATTTAGCATCTTGTTTCTTACCATGTCTGTGTCGTTTGAAGGTGTGGGCCCCATGACACTAGACATTTTTCATCTGAAACTTCTGTTAACAACAACAGAGGTTCCACTGTTTTTGAGAAACTGAATGTCTCAAACCAGAAATATCCACCATGCTGATTCGCTGCCTTGTGGAAGCTGATTTTCCCCTGTTCTCTGCAACTGTGGTGCCTTGGCCAAGCCCTCACACTCACCCTCCCCATTACACTTGTCCTGCATGGAAGAAGAGGAACCTCCCAACACCATCTACGCTGACAGAACATGACCATATTAAGTGTCCAATTGCCATCATTCCAAAAGGATGTTGCAGATGTTAGCAGGATGTATAAGCCCCAAAACACAAAATCTGGACCCCTTGGCAAGTGCATGGGTTTGCTCTCTGAGTTCGGGTCAGACTATTAACATCACCATTTGCTAATGTTTTCTTCAGCAAAATGTATCAGTGAAGTAACTGATAAGCAGGGTAACGTCTCATGGGTATTTCAACAGCAGGAAAGCAGCTAAAAGTAAAAACAGCAGTATTTTCAGAGGTGATTAAAAGACGGCTACTTACTGACAGAGAAGCTGCATTCCCTGGCCCATAGTTGCTAGGAATGTGTCCGAAACCTCTCTGAAGTGGTAACCCTGGAGGTGATGGTGCTCCCCTGCAGCTTGACTGATTGATGGCAAATCCCATGGGAAATGGATGGTAAGGATACACCCCAGAACACCCCGGGTACACTTTCGGAGGTTCTCTCTCCAGGTATTCTGGGTTCACCATGTATTCTGGAGGAAAAGCAGGGTGAGCTAGGAAACAATGAGAAAAGAACAAATCAAAGTATCCATGTAATTCTATGGAGCTCAGTAGAAGTAGCTGCAGGACCACATTCCACTCAGGCAGGAGAATCTGTCCCTTTAGTTTAACACTTAGCTCCTCATAAACTTGTTTTGTGATTTTTTCTAAGGAACTGGGGAAAGGTGCAGCAGATGATACTGTAACACAGAATGATCTGCATTCTTTTCGGCCTTATGCATTGTGAAGCTAGTCCTTAGTAAAGCACTGGTTGCAGAATCTTCTTCTTTCAGTACATCAGCAACAGCAGAACAACCTACCTGAAGACTTTTAACTCTAGCAGAACTTAAAAACAAAAATCTACAGAAATAACAGAGTTCTAACTTCAGTCCTATCTGTCACTTCTTAAGTTAATTCACAAAGGCCGAATGTTAGGGACATATACAGGCAATTTCAGATGCAAGAATCAGTTACTTTGTTTTTTATCTTGCATCTGGAACCTTCTATGTCCTCTCTGAAGTCTTAAAAAAAAGAGTGGTTATTTGAATACGAATAGGGTCTTTCTTGTCTCTACCTCCTTTTGGTAGAGAAGAACTTGCTTCCAGAGTAGGTCGACTTCTGGAGTACTAGAATTATACTATTTGTCCCTAGCATTTTTAAAAATTGGTCAGCAGGTTAAAAATGTTATTAAGGAAAGGACTGACATGCACATGTACAGCTAGCAGCAGCCACAATTTTCTTAAGAAACAAAGCTAAAAAAAAAGGAGGAACAGTTATTGACAGATTAGGTGGGAATTAGAGATGTCTGAAATGACTCTTGCCTCTTGGCTTCTCAGAACAGCATTTTGTCTTGCAGGCTACCAACTCTCCGGAGGCTCAGACTAATGACTACAGCAGTCAGTAGGGTTTTCCATAAAATTACTACAGTAAATAGTAATAGTATGAAGTTACTGTAATAAATAGTAATAAACTAGAGAAGTCACATGAAATACTCTATTAAAGGAAGCAATTTAAAAGGTGACAGACAATACAACTGTTCCACCTGCAAAATCTATGCTCTGCTCTTAAATACTAAATACACTTTTACACCGAGTGATCCCAGCCAAGTTCAGTCTTTGCTACAGGAATTAAGGCCAAAAGGTTTCTTTCTTTTACAGTGCTATCTGCTTCAGGCAACTGCATCGGTAACTTCCCCATTTACCTGCCATCGCTGAATTTTTTAGCATTTTTGTTGCTGGAGGCTTGTGCCTGAGAATTTATAAACAGACAGCACTCAGAAACATGCACGAGCACCTGCAGTGCACAGTGCATCACAGTTCGGTTTCCCTCCCAGACTAATTTCCCTCTCACAGAAAAGCCACTTGTTTAAGCTTCAACTTTGCAATGAGTGGTGAAGCTGACCACATTGCTCCTGCCGTCACAGAGACACGTGACTCCCGTTGCAAACGCTGCAAAAGGGAAAATAAATGCAGGCTTGCATGTTCAATATGCAAGTTGAGTACCTGTGTCCATTGAGGAAGGAAAGAGGGAGAGACAGCAGGAATGGCTCTCCAGGGAGCTGGAGCCTGAGGAATCGACCACATGCAAGCTGCACAAGTGGCAGCGTGTGTTGAGGGAAGAGGGAGATGAACGCGGAAAGAAAGATGGCGGGACAAGGGAGGACGCTCTGGGGACAGGCCCTTACCGTAGTCCCAGAAGGAAGGGCTGCTGGGAGGCGGCAGCGGCCCTCTGCATGCAGTGCCTTTGCTGTTGCTGCCAGTGGGCTGGGTGCCCTTCATCCGCTCACGGCCACTGTGCTCGGGGGCACCAGCTGCCTCTGCAGTCACCCCAGGGCCTTTGCCCAGGGGAGCAAGCCCTGAGACAGCCCCAGCCGGGGGGTCAGGCACCTGCTGCCTCAGGGCCTTCTGGGCCGCCATGATCTTCTGGCGCTCAGTGATGAGGGTGCATTTGTCGCATAGGCAGAGCTTCCAGCGGCAGTGGCCGGCATGGCCCTTCACTGGCACCACGAAGCCGTGGTTACGGCAGCGGGAGCACTTGGGGGTCCGCAGTGCTGCCTTCGCCGCCACCGCTGCAGCCTCCTCAGCCTCCATGGCGCACCAGCCCAGGCTAACCACCTGGCCACAACTGGGCTGGCTCCTCAGGGCTCTTATATAGGGCATGGCCACTGCTGCCCCAGCATGTAGCAACCTGGGCAGGCGGGGCAGGAGAGCCCACGGCAGCGGGTGGGGAATGCCCTGCTCTGGGGAGCCTGCACACAGGAGCTGCCTTGGCCCTGCGGGTCTGCCCTCCCTGAGCCAGGCATGGCTGTACCTGCCCGCCTCCCCCTGCAGTCCCTTGGTGTGGGCTGGAGCCAGACCTTAGCCATGGGGGCTGGAGGAAGGGAGGGAGCAGGGACTGCGTCTGCAACAGCACAGGGGGAACATGCTGCACATTCTAGTACATTTACCTGTGCTGGTGCGGGCAGAGATGGGGAGTTTTGGACGGGCGGGGTGTGCATGGGAGAGAAATGCAGTGTCCCTTGCAGTACTGCCTTAGGTCATAGTTTTCCCTTTTGGCACTTTAACACCCACACTCATTTTCATACCTCTCATGCATTCGCTTTTAATATGCACAAGATTTCAGTTCCATTTTGTTTCCAATTTGCAGCATGCTTCTCTTGATCAGGAGGAGTGATTGCCTCAGCAGAAAAAAACCCACTGTTTCATTATTCTGTTTTTCAAAGTGAGGTACTAAGATGAAGGCGGAAAGCATAGGTCATTCAAAAGACCTGTCTTCTTTTCTCGGAATTCCTTATACTCTGGAAACAAAGACAGACTTTCAATTAGAAATACAGGAATGCTGCAGTTCCACTATCGCTTAGAAAGCACTTGTTATTTGTTACTGCTGGTAGCTACAAAACCATGATTTACACAGTAGCCTATTTCCAGGAGAAAACTCTCCACTTTGTAAAGTAAGGCACAACACTGCTGATTTTTCTCACATATGCAATAGCTAATTCTGAGATGCCAATAGCTTCTTCTACATTAACGAGAATACCATAAGAATAAACCACCAAGTAGTTGTGAAGCTTTTTACCAATTTGTTCCAAGAGAACCAGGTAACAACTATCTGCTGCTCTGAAACAATTATAATACGCAACAGAGTATGTTTCACAGAAGCCTTGCAGAAGTCCTTCCCTTGGAGCACACCTTCCTGCAAGACGGGTGCACCCCTCAACATCTAGTGGGGTGAGGTCCTGGCATAGCAGGCCCTTTTAAGAGATTTGGCAACAGTCTGGTTTGCCTTAGCAGTGAGCAGCCAGCCCCCTGTGCCCTGCAAGCTCCCAGGGCTCAGTCTATATTTAGGCTTATCACTGCAAAAGACCCAATAGGACTTTGCATCTGAATCCTGCAGGTTTCCAGCAGGATTTCATCTCCTGGGAAGATGTTTTCCCAAGTGCAATACCGGCATACAAGCCCAGACTTGTTCTCAAAAGCAATTCAGACCCAAATCCTGAAATGCGCAGTCCCTAGGCCACCCAGCACAGCAGCAATTGCAGCCTGCAGATTTTGCTATCCCAGTTACAGACTGGTAGCTGCTTTTTGTGAGGGGCTCTCAGTGATGCATTCGCACCCATGCATTCAGGGATCCTGTGCAGGAGCAAGGACAAATCTGCGCAGGCACGCAGCAGGTCACGGAGGAGAGACCACTGCCGTGCTCTGTAGAAACTGGGTGCTGGATTGCATGCACAGCAGCTCCTTTTGTGAATGGGAGGCAGCAAACCACCCAGGCAAATGTAAGCATCTCCCTGTCCTCAGTTGCAGATTATTTTCCCCAGAAGACTTCTAAAGTGCTATCTAGAAAGCCAGCTTCATGTGCATGGGCCAGTGTGCATTGTGGATAAATATCTTTGAAAATTTGACCTGAAAATGTTACTGTTTCTTCCCAGTTCAGAAAGGTACTTGGTTGATATGCCTTCAGTTAGAAGCTACTCTTAAACGCAGTCTTGAAGTGCTGCTCACTTGTGCCAGGGCCTTGATGTTCCTGTAATCATTCTAAACGTTGACTCTGTATTAAATACAGACAGATAATATATTCCTAATTTTATGCTCCATATTTTTCCTGTATGTTAAGGACGTGCATATTTAGATGTAGAATGAAAGAGGATGGATGACACATTTTAAAAAACTGTAATTATATCTTTCCATTGATACACAATCTGTGTTCATCTGGATACTTAAGCAGTGGAGGAGAAAGGTAGGCTATGTACATTTTCCCCAGTAATTTTTTATTCTGAGTCACGTAATACCACTATTTGAGACATTTACTCAAACATACTTAAATTTATATCTCTCCTCTCTCAAAAAAGGTATACCAGCCATGGACTGCAACAGTTCCTCCATGAATAAACCATGGCTTTCAGTCATATGGATTTTTCTTTTGAACAATTTTCGCTTAAACATTCAGGATTTATTATATTCTCCATATAGTTTGTTTCAAACATAATTAGACTTGCTTTTTATAGAAAAGTAAACATTTTGTTTTGCTTGTGAGGTAAATATTTCTGTAGACAGTTCAAAGAATTCTGCTATTCCAATCCTGTTGTGTTTATATATACATTTGATTTAGCTTTTCACACACCATTAGCACAGAGAAGACAGAACAATTTAAAAACAAATTTTTTGAATGAGATGTAGAACTGTGGGTGGATGCAGCTTCATGTCTGTTATCATTCTCTCCTTTATCCATATTTGAAAGAAAATGAGGCACAGAAAACACTCTTTTCTCTAAAACTTACACAGTTCACTCTAGCATTTTATGTAACATATGGTGGGACTGTAACATAAAGTGTATACAGAGTTCTGTATTAAAATAGCCTTTATAAGAACTATTACCTTGCCAAAATGAAAGCAACCTGCTGATTTCATGTTACTGAAATCAATAGCAATAATGTCTACTTCTTTCCAACTTCTGAATCATATAAAGTGTGTGGTTTTGGTATGCAGTTTGCTTTGTATGTGAAACAGTGAAGAAAATCAATGATTTAGCTTAAAGGGAACAAATCAAAAGACTGTCTGCCTTTAAATTGAATAGCAAAAAATTGGGGTTTGTTTTTTTCCTCAGACTTTCCTGCTAACATTTTACACAGTAAATGTTTTTGGGCAAGGAAATTGTTCTGCTCACATCTGGCATTTCACAGAGCAATAGCAACATAATCATGAAATTTGTTCAGTCCGAGATGTCCATTAACAAATATTTGCAAACTTCGTTCAAAATAAATATTTTCTTATGCATAACAATCAAAAATATATTTTGAATTTTTAAGACATCACATATGAAGATAAAATCCTCTCTTCAAAAATTATCTTAGTGGTTTTGGAAGTGTCCATTATATACTGCCATAAGTCATTATATAAAAATTGATATAGTGATAGTATTATTAGCTCTTCTACATTATAACTGACCGGTCCCATGTTTACGGCTATCAGTTATGTTCTACTCAACATGAGAACATTTACGTGCACAGGCAGAACTGCCCAAGTAGGACTGGCCAGGCTTCGGATGCTCCCCACCACTCCTCACCCAGGCCCCTTCTGTTACCCAGTCTTAACAAATACCTTGACTCCATCCGTGGATTGGTAACTGATCTTCTGGCATCACTCCCTTTTGGGTTTACAGGGAGACTATTGTGGTTTCCTGCACTGGCTGATGAGCTTGCAGGTTAATTTCTGATCCCTTACTGGACATCTCAAGTCAGGTATGGCCCACAGGCTGGCAAGAAGTCTTCTCTAAACTGCCAAGGAACATCAGCACTCCTTTCCCTGTCTTGTTGCTGGGAAGAAGGTGTTTTCACCTCCTTACACGTTCCTGGTGTATTGATTCATTAAAATATAGCTTGGCTATCTCGCTGCTGTTCTGCAGTCATATATGTCTCTTCTGTCCATCAACATGGCTAGAAAACCAGGCTTCCTTCCCCTCCCGTCTAGATTAGGATACTGCAGTATTCTTTCCTCTGAACTCCAGATCTTTTCCTACTCTTACACACTCAGAAGCTTTCAGCAAGGATTGTTCTGGACTACGTCGTGCATCTCTTTGTCTTCCCTCCACTCCTCTTTTGCATTAATTACATCCCACTTCTCTTCCCTTTCACAAGGGAAGAAAAATCCCTTTCACATTTCATCTCCATCATAGCTATCAGCTCACATTCACTGTCACAATATGGACTCTCACCTTCACCTGTCCCAGAACATGATTTTACTAAGGAGCAATGATAACACACCTTCACGCTTTCTTCTGTAGTCTTCCTCATATTTAGAAGGTCCTTATAAAAACCATCAAAGCCTTTAAAACATCCTCTGACTGACCTGCATGACAAAAATCTCCCTTTCACCGTTGAGCTAAAACTACTGCATATCCATCAATGATATTTGTCACAGAATTGCAAGGTTTGACTGTCTACTGACGTGCTCCAGAAGTTGTCTAATCCTGCCCAAAGTAAGCCTACATGACAATGAATAAAGTTCTTTGAGTTGCTTCTGTAGACTGTATTTTCCACCTTTCTAATCACCGTGAAATTGTACTGTAGTTAACATTGTCTTAAAATGTGAGAAAAAGTGCAGTATAGAAACAGTTCAGTGTGATTAGGTCATATCTACCTTAAGATTTGAAATGGCTAAAATGTGTTTGGATTACATGATTTTTAAAACTGGTTCCAGTTAATTTGTTTAAATTCATATAAACAGATTCAACTTTTCAATTCTCTTTCAGTGTAAATTCCTTTACTTTAAAATGTTGTCTTCAGTAATTCAAACAGGAATTCCACTGGAGTGGATTTTTTTGTTGTTGTTACACAAGTTTGAGGTGGAGCACAATTAGATGTTGATTCTCATATGCTGTATCAAAAAGGTGAAACTCTACACTGTGATCGGACAAAATTGGATGGAGTTCATACATAAGTTTAAATCTTAAGCATTTATAGAAGTTATATAAAGCACTTCTGGTTTCTTTAACAAACACAACGAAAATAAAGCCTGAGTGCTTACAATTGTGGATCTTTTTAATATATAACAGGAAAACTTAGTTCTAAAATATTAACAATAGAGACTTTATTACTATGACCACTGTTTGTTTATTGTAACAAGATCTTTATTTAAGAGAAAAGCAATAGTGATTAAACTGGAAAGTTATTTCATATTCTGGTTATTTCATGAGTACCAGAAGGGCAGGGTGGACCAGGAAAGAAATCAACCCCAGCCAGAAAAAAAAGTACATAATGGTTCTTATCCTGCATCAATATATCTCCCATATAAGCAGGAAATAAAACGTATTAAGGGGGAAAGAATGAGACAGACATAAATACACACTCGCAGATCCTTTCCCCAAATAACTGATGGAGTGTTTAAAAATCCCTATCTAGAGAAAATAGATCTATGCTAAAAACTTCTTGTGGAAGATGTTCAGTTTGCGATAAATAAGGATCACTGTATCATCAAAGTGTTATTGTTTCCTTATATTCCACTGTCTAAGAAACTTAATAATTGTCCCTTCAGAAGAAATCTTTTGTTTCTTTAGAAAGTCACCTTTGGAGACATTAATACAAAAGTGAAACTGAAAACCCAAAGCATAGTCCACTCTGTGAGTGCTATGGCAGCTGCAGGGATGCCTTAGTTACAACACTCTTTTACTTTAGCAAGCTCCCAAATTCAGCGGGTTTTAGCCTGGATGCCACTAGTCTTGTCAATCAGTCTTCTGCCTGGAGAAATAAACACATTTTTAATCTAGAGTCCTCATTCTCCTTCCCCTCAGCTATAGTTCTTGTCATATTCTCTTAGACACAAAAAGCACAAAATCACATTTGAATTCCCCCAAACAGTAAAAAAGGGACTTTATGCAAAAACAGTCACGCTCACCACAGTAAGTAGGTGGCCCGCTTAGAGTCATCTTTGCTTAGCACCTATTTTATGCTGAAATTGTCATATTACCTTGTCAACAAGCCTAAAGCAATGCTAATAGATGGATGAGCAGGAGACAGCTGAAAGACTACTACAAACATCAAGTGTGCTTGCTGTGGGCAGGATTCCATTTGTGATTGTCAACACTGGTATTTATCCCACATTTTCTAACTGCATTTCTCCACCTCACATCTGAATTAGATTTCAGAATATCTGAAGTAGCTTAAACAATGCAAAAGAAATAAAAACAGCTGCTTGCCGTAATTTCTTCCTCTTCACCCTGGACTCTTCACAGATACTTCAGTGAAGCAAACAAAAATGAAATGGCCAAATAGTAGTTACTTATCAGCATAGCATGAAGACTGTCATCAAAATGTTTACCGTGGAGAGAGAACAGACAAGAATAGTGATGATCAATCTCTGACATGTATGCTAGAATTGGTTTCTGGTATTCATACCAATAGCACATCTTCTGCTCTTTGGCATGATTCTGGGAACTGATAGACCCCCAGTGAGGTGATAAAGCTTCTTGCTGGCTCCGTAAGCCCATATATCAGAGACAAACTGTGCTTTGTAGTGGGGAAGAGAAACCAAGCACTAGCACTGATGAATTTGCTTTAGCTGATTCCAACCAGGTATACTGAAGGATGCTCTTCAGAAGCATTCCTTCTCTTCTGTGTTATTTCCATAAATTTATCCTATGGAAAATGACACCAGAATCTTTCAATTTAGTTGAACCTTCTAGATTATATGCATGCACTATATGTATGTGTACGTCTATTTGAGGTATATTTTAACTGGAGAGGACTTCTGCAAATATAAAAAGACAAGCTGAAAGAATGCCTTCTTGTCTCCAAATTGAGGAAGAAAGGCTCTCCTCCCCTGACAGACTTATTTTCATTCTATTTTAAGACAACTCGCATTCCTCTTAGCTTTCCAACATGAAATGTGTTGATGAGCTACCTCAGCTGGCTCTTGGAACCTCAAGGTCTACTAACACAATGTAGAAAGTAAAAAATGTAAGAGAAAATAAAATTAATGCATTGATAGGGTGTCCTCCTCTTCTGCCTCCTGGACGCAGCAAATTAAAAAAGGAGCTACTTATTCAACAGTGGACAGCAAATCACCTGTGGCAGCAGAGATTATGGACAAAGAAGAATGAAAGTAGCAGAGGGCTGACCAGCAGCTTTGGCAGATAAGATGACGCTGATGTGAAGACATACTAAAGTATTTTCACAGTGGAGGCAAGAGGGAAACTAAAGAGGCACATTTTCTTGGCATTTCATACTTTGTTAGTGAAAAATCAGACTTTCATTACAATAAATGGAACAATTTGTGAGATAAGTTATTATGAAGCATAAAAGTAACAGCATCAGACCACAGGAGTATTTCCTTCCAATCTAAATCAAACTGATTTTAAGTCAGGAAAGTTTAGTTTTATCAACTCCAGAAAACAAATAGAAAAAGACACCAAATCATGTCTTCAATTTCCCTGAAGCTGTGGGACCTAACTGTCACAAAAGGTTGCCTTTTGCTGCAGGGCTGTGCTATTGGAAAGCTTGACCTACACAGCAGTGGCTCCTCCAGGCAGTCCCCTCTTTAGCTTTTTCCTCAGCAGCAGGCTCATTCTCTGGGCATCTCCTCTGCTCTGAGACCCAGCTCCTCCGAAGCACCATGCTTTAGGCAGCCATGGCAGCCATGGATGTGCTCTGGCGCTCAACAACAGCAGGAGGAAAAGAAAAGGCAGCTGAATGCTTAGCAGCAGATCATACAGCCTTCACCCATCCAGTATACAAATGTAACACAGCTGCTTGAAACCTTTCAGACATACACTTATATCCCATGCCTGTTATATACCTATGAAATCAAGGAAATACAAAGTCAGCAGTGGTGGGGAGTCATCGCTATCTGATGGCTGATGGTGAGCAATGGTCCCTGTTAATGATCCCTAGTTTTGGCTGAACAACAGCAGTCTTCCATCTTTCTACACATGTTATCTTAATCTTTAAAATAACAGCATCAGCTGTTATTTTATTTAAAATACAAAACTGGAGGGTTGAAATCTCATCAAAATTACTTCCATTGCACATTTAAACTGAGGACAGGGGTTGCACTTCTGGGAGGAGGTGGGGTACCCCTGCTTTGACGTATCAGTACAGTAACCCCAGCAAGAGGAGTGTATTTCATGCCCAGTGTCCCATTTGGGCATAATGTGCTGCAGTGGACGCTGAGGTCTTCCTCAGGCTTCCTCAGCCTCTACAACCAGAAATGTCTTTATTCCTGAAAGACAGTTTGCTTTCAAATTAGATTGAGCCCATGGATTTCACACTTTACTCAGTTCATGCAGATGTGAACTTACATCTGACTGTTGTCTTAAAATTTATTAGGACTCCAGTCTCTTAACATATGACTCCAGTTTTCCATGGACAATGAATCTGAAAATGTTGAACTGGAACATGCTGTATTCCACTACTGTACTAAGTACTGTCATATATATTTAACAGAAGACTTATCTTTTAATATTTAATGGAACCAGAATGCTAACGTGGCTACATATAATAAAGTTAATTAATAAATTCACATGATAAGTGTTTCTGACTGAAGTGTGTATCTACGCAGTTTATTGAAATCACGTATTTACAATATTTTGCAGTATTTTATTTTAGCATTCTTTGCCTCTTAACTCATGCAAAACCAAACAAGTTTGATATTTTTTGAGCACACTGTATTCTTAAAGGTTGACGTGTTAATGATAGTTGCTGTTATTTGCAGTTGGCAGAAATGTTTGCAGAATGTTTACTGGAAGACATCCAAAGGTTTCCTTGCTCTTTAATAGAAGATCTGTATATGTCTGTACTGTACAAATCTGTACTGTATTTTAAATGATTAACCAGGGATAGAAGACTAGGTGTAATATATGCACTAATTAGACACAATACCTCTCTATTAAAAAGCCACAGCTTTTAAAAAGTACAAATTAAAAACAATGTAATTTATTTTCTTTAATAAAGGAATAAGGCAACATCTTAACTCAAATAAAATATTTTTGTGTGTTCTTCATTCAGATGAGTCCCAGTCACTACACATTTCTGAATCCTCTCTTTTCCCAAGTGTTATTTGTCAAGTGTTACAGTTTTAAAAACAAATAGTTAAAAAGCAAATTAAAACATCATTATCTATAGGAAATCTTACCTATATGAGTTTCCATTACTGTAAAAAATAGAGATTATCAGGAATATTTGTGTTGAGATAGTAAATAAAGTACGATATGGGTATTTACAAGTGATTACACAGGGCCAATAATTAGGCAACCATCCTTCCAAAAATATATATTTTAGACTTGATTTATTTGCTACATTATCATGACAGTGATCTATCCAACAGTCTTGTGACTCAAAATGGTGAACTAGTGAATATTATAGATTGCTAGCGACTTCATAATAAGCCTGGGGAAAGAAGCTGAACTATCTTCATTATCTCAGTAAGGCAAGCTTTCCTGTTTTATAGCAGTCTGTTCCACCTGTCCTAACACTCAAACCCAGAGAGTAAAAATGACTATTTGACACGAGATTTCAGGAATGCCTTGTACAATGGTCTTAATATTTTCATATATCTACTAGCAATACCAAATGTAGAACATTTTAGGACTGTGTTTAGCTTTTCCACAGATGTCTTCACAGTATTGACTCATAGGTAGCCTGTGTTCAACTGATTTTTCTCTTCCTTGTTTCATTTCCAAGTGCTGAGCTCCTGCTATTGTTTTTCATACATACATTGTATGCTGTCAAATTTCATTCCATTTCTGTTATTTCAGTTGCCACAGTATCTATTTCTTTCCTATATGAGCCTTTAATCCTTCTCTGTATTAGTAATATCTCTCAGTGTTTGCTTTCAGCAAAACTTCATTAGTATACTCTTTTTGTGTCACAGTTGTTACTGGAAATATTAAATAAGACAGATTCCAATACTGATCCTTTAAGAATTACAGTAACACCGTTCCTCCAGACAACAGTTCCTCTTCTAGCACAAGCAGGGGTTTTTCCTGCTTTAGCATTTTATTCACAACTTACTTTACAGAAGCCTAATAGATAGTATCTACAGCACTTTCTACGGATTAAAACAGTCGTTTTAATAAACAGAAATATATTCACCCAACCTGTTTTACCTTTGGAAAATGTAGGTTGCATTTTCTTCCATTTTCCATTTATGTCTACTTAACATAGATGTTTTTCTTAAAAATACCTTCTAGAGCCTTGAATGTTGTTTAGGTCATGCTAATGTTTTCTGGTTATCCTTTTTTCCCCTTTCTGACATACAGGCAAGAGGTTTGCTTTTCAGTAGTGATACGTACCAGTTGGCAGCTTTATTAAAAATCCTTGCTGCTGGACATGCAATTTCATGTGCCAGTTCTTTCAGAAGCCAGGGACGCAGATTATCCTGTCCCTCCAATTTCAGTGCTTTAAGCTCTTTGAGTTTTTCTTCTACTTCACATACGATAATTTCCATTTCTATGTCCTCATTCCATTTTTATATTACATTTATCTTTTCTGGACAGTTTTATCTCTAAGTGCCTGGCAAAGCAATTCTTACTAGGATTTATTTTAATCATGAAGGTCATTTGATAAATCACAGTTCTATATTAATTATTATGCTTTGCCACAATAAATAAAAATCCCATAGTTGTGGGGGGTTTTACAGCCAATTCTATATATAAACTTTGCTATGAAAGGAAAGAAACAGTTATGCATCCATGTATGTAATAGTGCTATGACAACGTTACTACTATCAGACCATGCACTGTTTAGAATACAAATACATCTGAAAATAACTGGATTTGTGAAGTGCAAATGGCAGAACTGAACAGAAAACACTGCAATTAAATGACTTGCACAAGTAAGTTTTTCAGTCTGTTATTAGGCTGTTTTATTCAAGAGCCCCCACCACATCCCTCTGAGCTCCAAAGGACGGAGTTAGGTTTTGGGGGAATTACAAAACCTCATAGACCAGAGTTTAGGGTTGCAGGTGGCTTCTCCTGGGCTAAAGTGAGGCACTTCCTGGGTAGGGTGAGTTCCTGTGGGCTGCTTAGGAAATGGTTCTAATTAATTACTCTGAGGGTTTTCCAGGGTAAGGCTTGTAAGAGTCACTGGACTAGGGCTGTGAATTAGAATGGTATAAATTTTAGCAATTTGTCCCAACAGATGGACAATTGATAAACAGCCTGTTTCTTCTGTATTTGTCATATGATAACCAGCTTCCACCTTGAGCTACCTGTATACTAGTCCTAGATACTCAGAAAGTGGATGTGAGCAAATGGCTACTCCACCAGCCTTGGGTTATCGGAGAACCTGATGTAAAGATACTCACATAAAGAAAAAATGAAACACAGGCCTTATAAGGAGATCCTGGGATATCCTGATTTGTTTTTTCTCAAATTGTGCCTGTGTCTGATTTTCTATACGCAAATTATTGAATATCTATAACGGCATGTACAAAGTTTACGTACTGTATACCTAATAACAAGGAAATAAGGAAAAATTGCAAGAATATGTCGCCTGGCAGAAAATTACACGTAAGTCTCAAAGTAAGGTCTAAAGAAATTATAATAAGGAAAAAAAAATATTATTAAATTTCTAAGTTTGAACTCTGCACTTGTGTATGAAAAATGACAAAGTGTCTCACTTTTACAGTAATTTCTATTATGAAAGTGGGGTTCATGAGAAGAAAAGTAGGAAAACAAAAAGGTGAAGAACAGAGTATGTGACGAAGAAAGACAGACCATAAATGGAATGAATGAGGAATAATTTAGACAGAAAATGCATATCTGAGAAAAAAATGAAAGAGAAGGAATGAATACGTGTGTAGGAGCAGAAAAAAGAATAGAGGTTAGATTTACAGAATTAAGTGAAAATGAGAGATATTGTGTTCAGGGTTTTCAGCCTGATTTTGATCAGTCCTACAGTAGATGATTAATAGATAATAATAAAATTTATGTGGGGCACTGAAGGAGAAGGGAATTTATATTTTTAATTCATTTGTGCTTATAATAAGGCTTCCAGAATATAACAATGTATTGTTAATAAAAGTTACTATAGATTATCGTAATCTTAGGAGAGAAAGCCTTTGCATTCATCACATGGAACTGTGTAACAATACAAGCATTTTAGCAATTCATGAAACAATAGACTTGGTGCTCAGAAAGAACTCGCCTCTAAAGCATGTTACCTGGTGTCAAAACAGAGCAATCACCAATGCAATGATATATAACAGTCCTGGTGCTGTTGTTACTTACACATGCAATTTAGGCAGTCTTAAACCATGCAGAAGCGAGGACAAACTTCTTCCAATGATGATTTGAAGTTTGAACTGGTTGATATGCATCTCTTTCAGCAGAGACTATCGGAAGCAAAAATAATTAAAGATGAAATCAGGCCCTATTTATGATCATTTTAGGGTGACATAACGCAGAAGAATCTGCTCTGACTTTTCACCAGATTAAAAAACCCCACAACTCCACTCAATTTAATGACATTATGCTAAATTGATATCAGTATAGTCAACATCAAAGAATAACGCATAAAAGAATCATACCAATGTGTTTTTCCAGCAGGGCAGAATCTGGCTCACAGATGTTTGTTCACGTGCAGGCAGATGGCGTGCATACGCAATATGTGTACAGGACAGAAATTCAGGAATATACAATGACTCTTAAAGCATAATTGGATTTCCCAGAGGACTTAAAAGGAGGGTTTCAGTATGTACTGGGATTTTTTTTCCAAACTTTGGTGCCCCACTGAATCTTTTCAGATATCAGAGTCACTTGACTGTAAAGACAAGGAACATCCTGAACTGTGGGATTTTCTGAAAGACAAGCCTCTTTCTATACAAACATGGAGCTGGGGCATAGATTACCTGGAAATTTTAGTCAAAATGCTGTGGAGGAAACCACAAGGGCAGTTGATTCCTCCTCATATTCAGCCCCCCCAAATCACTTAGGGCAAGCACAGCTCCTGCCATTCATGTCCTGCTTCACTGCCTGGGTACCCTCACTCTCTGCTGTTCTCTGTGTCTGATCAATGAAAGCCTAGATTAAACAAATATAGTACTTCCTTTTAAAGAAAGCAGCACCGTAGTAGCAGAAAGCTCCGCCTGTTGCCCTGTGCCCCTGTCTCCCTCGTGGTGATCCTTCCCTACCCTGCAGCGCAGCAGCCATTTTGCTGTGCAGAAGGAGGTGTGATGATGCAGTGCACCCCCCATGGCCCTCAGCTAAGTCTCCGTGGCATCTAGGAGCTTGTGTGTTCCTTAGGGCAAGGTGAAGGAGATTTTCATTGCAGCTTTCTCGTTCGTGTGTGAGTTGGGGTTGCTCAGGGGTCCCTGCATACCTGCCTGCCTTGGCGGGATCCTCCCTGCTCCCAGTCCTCCCCCTGCACTACAGCAAAGGGGCTGAGGAAAGAAAAATAATGCAGCCACCTCAGGGGGAACACAGAGCCCAGTGCTGCATCTGGGGAGGAAAGCTGTGTGTGGCACCCCTGAAGTGAAAAATGCCCAGGAAGAGAGGAAGAAATAGAAAAAAAGACACCAAAATATGGGGTAGCTAAAGTGGACATTGCATGGTGTGGAGCTGTTATTCAACCTCCTGTCTTTTGGCCTTGTGTCTCTGCCCTGTGTACCTGGGGAAAGAGAACAGCACCGAGGGCCACCTCAGCATGTCAAGCAGCAGCTGCCATTGCTGGAGACCTGCGCAGGAAGCTGCCCTTCATGGAGGTGCTGCCCCAGGGGAAGCACAACATGGCCATCCCTGAGGTGGCAGGAAAAGCGCTCTCACCAGCCTAGCAGATGGTGCAGGGCAGCAGCGCACAGGAGGAGCAGGCACAGCCCTGAGAGGATCACAGGCCTCTGGGGGAGAAGCCTCTGAGGAAAAGGTTAGGGTTTTTTAAACTAAGGAGGGGTTTTTTAATGGCTCTTCTGGCATTGTGAGAGTCTCAAGTGCAGCTAAGAACTTGGCACTGGCATAGTGTCTGCTGTTTTTGTGATACCTGGGGTTGTGGCAGCACCTGGTAGCTCCTGTGACTTGTTGCGACTGAAACTCAGGGGCAAAAATGAGAGTGGGAGAGGAAGGTGGGCTAAACCTAGGGAGTTAGAGTCTCTTTAAAAATAAGTTTTCTAGAGCCCTCTGCTCCACAGTCTTTCCTTTGGCCAGGAGGCTGCTTCAGCCTCCTTAGCCTGGCACTGCAGAGTTTTTCTGTGCTGCGGTTGTAAACTCTGCCTCTGTGAAATTAAAGGCCACTGGCACTGCTCGGGAGCTCAGCCCTGACAGCTTCATCCATGGCATTGCCAGATTTTGTTTGCCAGCCAGGGCCCTCCCTGGTTGGAGCTGATGTGCTGCTGCTTGCTGTCTCTTAAAACTCAGGAAAAAGTTTGGCTGTGTTGTGTGTAGATCTAGATAAAGAATTCATGAAACGGGTTTTTTTGAGGTGGAGTGTTTTTTTCAACAGAGTGCTGTTTCTAGAAATTCGAATTAAACTATTCAGTTCTGTCAAGAAAATGTTAAAAGTTTCTGCTACATCTTATTCCTTTACACCAGGCCTTAATGCTTTGTTTCTGTCACAGTGGCAGGTGGAAGTTTCATATGGATAAAAGTAGTTTTGGCAAGGACTAATTAGCAGGGTATTACGGATTAGGTGGGCATTCCCTGTGCAAGGGCAGAACCAAAGCAAAACTCATGAGGAGAAAGAAATTGTCCTACTGCTGGTTCTGTTCTTAGTGACCTGTAAAATCAACACAGCTTTTAGTGTTTACAGTGCATCAGACATATTAATAAAGAAAAATGTAAATGTATGATACATTTGGAAAGAATTGTGTTCAAAGCACTGTTTCAGGATATGCAGCCAGGTCCAGAAGAAACTGCTGCATTGTGCAGGCATACTCCATGTACATGGCCCTGGTTTTCAGAGTACAGGACATACGCCTGAGGGGGCTGGCCCTTGATTTACTGCTTTCTTGTGACGGTTGAAAATCATCTAGTTAATGTCATTGTTGATAGTAATGGAAACATACTTAAATTGCTTTAGAGAGGATAAAACACATAATTAAACATTTTTCCGACTTCTTTTTAATTATATGGTGTCTACTTTTTATCTTTTACTTGAGCCCCTGGATGTCTTTGTCTGTATAAACAGACAATATGATTTTAATTAATAGCCAGTAAAGACCTCAGGATAGAAATAGAATCTTACAAAGAGATCTCTGTTGGGCTTTATTATGTGAACAAATCTCCAAAGGAGACTTTTAATGTCCTAGTTTTTCTCTTTGAATATTCTTATTCCTCTGGGTGGAGTCCAGTTTGGACAGAGGTTAGTGCGCATGACGTCTGGCTGGGTCATTTTGCTGGCAGGTGTAACTGCACTTGCCTGTAGCATTCTTTCTCTTTGTTGGCAAAATAGTGTATTTTTGATCCTGCACATCGCTTTTTCTCTCTGTTGCCAGCAAGCTGTGTGCAGTGCTAGCACAGCCAGAGTAATTCCAGAGATTTTCCTGCAGTGAATTACTCATGAAACTCGGAGTCTAGCAGGGCACCTCAGGCTATGGAGCAAAGTGTTGCTGCTGTCTCCTCGTTATGTACTGCAATGATACATTTTAGGAGACCATTCTTACTCCGAGAGCCTATTACAGTCTAGTTTATAGCAACCTGCTTATGATAATATTTAGCATGGCAAAAGACTAAGTCCATTTGGGCACTTTGCTTCATGTAAAGCTACAGGATGCAAGCAACTGAGTTGCAAAACAAAGCAGCTCTCAGAACGTCTCTAATCAGTGCTAGGTGCCATGTCAGGGGGGTACAAGTCACATCTCATCCCTCCTTTCTCAAGAATAGGGAAACAATAGGATAAATTTAGCCCCAAATCTCAATATACAATCACTGCTCTGTCTCTACACAGTTAATTTTACTGAAAGTGTTTGCCTGTCTGCATGGTTTACAGTCTTTGAAACTGCAGATGCAGTCTATTTCCAAATGCCGTTATTCTTCATACAGGTTTAATTTTCCTTGGTCTCTCTGTAAGCAATCTGGTATAGCTTATTTGAAAAAACAATTCAGTTCTCTTTAGAGAGCTGGCATTAAATCTGAGTGCTTTTCATGCTGAATACCCAAGATGATGGCTTGAGTGACTTGGATTTTCTAAAACAAAGTGCTGAATATCTTTTATGAAAATGCAGTCCTCAGTCTTGTTTATTTGGCCCTTCATCCAGTGGGATTAACCTCGGTTTGGAAAAGAGCTAAGATCTGTCTGAAGGCTGAGCGGGGTGGTTCGTTGTGCCACCTTTGCCTCAGTAGATGGAGCTCCAAGATAAATCGTTCTAGCCCTGAAGCATTGCAATCAATTAAACATGCAGCTGTTTAAAGACGACAGTAATTACGAGACTAAATGATATCCTTAAATAATCACCAGGGTTGTATGCATTTTATTCTAAAAATTTTATCATACATACATAGAGGTTTGTTAGAGAGGAAAAAAAATCATTCTGTGCCTCTGCCAGATCTCTCTGGTGTCTTTCCAAGTGTTTAGAAGAGTCTGAAGGGTAGCCAGTCATACATGTACTGTTGGCTTCAGTGCTTTTTTTTCAACTGCCTATTACAGTCTAGTTTATAGCAACCTGCTTATGATAATATGCTTTAATTTTCACCCTCTTAAACTAATTGCAATTTTCTCACATGATATGAACAGTTGGTACTGACTTCCATGGTTTCTCCACTTTACCATTTTGGCTCTCGGTCTCCCAAATTATGGTCTGTATTTAGTGCTGTAATAATTTTTCAAAAATCCCACCCTCTACTTTAGTGCACTTCTCATTATTCTTCGAATTGTCTTTGATCTCTACTGTTCACATATTTGCTAATTGTTCCCACTCTTTAAATGCATCACTTAGAACTTTGGGAAGTGGAGACTGCTGAGTGCCTGATAAAAAAATTGCTTTGAGTAAAATAGAAGAAACATCAACAGTCATAATTACCCCATTAAACTGTGGTGCCTATAAAAACCGCAGTTTTCCAACAATATTTTTATTGTCACAGCAGTAAAAGATAAACTGTCAGAGCACAAATAAATAGTCTTAAAGTTATTAGTAAAATGACTGAGGATATGTCAAGAATGACAGTTTGTTTTATGGGAATTTGAGCTTCAGTAAAATAATTGTCAGAGAGATGCAAACTAATTACAATATAGCAAGAAGATTGCCATGCAGCTTCTTTCCAGATAAGTGAAATTGGGAAGAGTCGGGAGGTTTTGTGAACAGGCCCAGATTTTTGCAGGTTAAAGATACGCATTGAATTTTGTAGGGAACCTGGATTAGGTCTGAATTAATGTGCTGTGGCTCACAACGTGGGACGGGAAATGCTGCTGCTTTTGTCTTGTATTTGGCTGTCTGATAACTTCATGAAGTACCAGTGAAGCCAGGGTTACTATACTAATTTACTGGGACGCTGGCTGCATCCTGTTAGTTGAATAAATATGTATTTGCTTCTTCTGATGTGTGAAAAATCCACAGAGAAGCATTAGCAATATTATATATTAATGTAAAATGAAATTAATAGTGATGTAAGCTAATAGGCTGGGCTTTGAACTTTGCCTGCAACAGGGAAGATTTCTTGCTTGTTCTTCCAACTCAAATAGAGGGATAGTAATCTTCAGGCAGGTAATGGAAAGATGCTGCGACCTAGCACTGTGAATCCCAGTAACATGCATTGTTGGAGATAATGAATCACACACCTTGGGGACCTGTTTCCATCTTCACTTAGATTCCTTCTGGTGATTTTCCCAAGGCTGCACCTCACACTACGTCCCAGTTTATCTTCCTGTACCTTCAGAAGAATGAAACCGAGCTTTGTGAGATGAGCAGATTGACAGTGAAAATGATCGGACACAGATTTATTATGAATGTTTCTTGGAATGGGCATTCATTAGAGCTAGAGTGCACAGCTGACAGTGAAAGTTGAGATAATATTTGCTCCTGTGGGAACAATGCTGAAATGTAGAGGACAGAACCCCTTAGCTCCCTGCTCCACCATGCTGCAGGCCCTGCTGCGGGCTAGCGGGAAAATGCAGATGTGTAGCCTTCTACGAGTCTCTGCTGCAAAGTGGCTGTGCTTTAGGGGACCAGCTCCCTCCCCTTCCACTGACCTTGGAGGATGCTGGAGAGTCTGTGCAGATAAAGAGCTGGGCATAAGCTATGTTTGCTGGAGTTTTGCAGTGGAAATTTTCTCTGAGGTTCTGCAGTTTCCCTGCTGTGAGCTCCTTCCAATATTTATGAAAATGTTTGGCTTAGCTTGCGAGACCCTGTAAATCCCCAAGAGATCTGCATGTAGGATTTCCATTGATGCCACTTGCAGATAACTTCCACCAAATCCTTAGGTATCCAGAAGAAAAGACCTCAAAGGGGAAGCCTTTAAAAAACTGAAATTAATGAAGTGGAAAAAGCAAAACACCTGCTGCTGTTTGAGAATTCACTTTCAGTGAATAACTGTAACCCTTGGTACTCAGAGCAGCAACTTTAATCAGAACTGTGGCTGATTTTTTTAGCTATGTTTTATCCTGCAGTCCAGCTTTGCTATCAAAACCCTCTCTTCCATTATGCCTTGGAGGATGGACGTTTCTGTTGGGAATAACATGAAACATGCATATTGGATTACTTTTTTTGAAAAAAAAAAAGGTTAAAATAGCAATAGCAACCTTGTCACAGAGCACTGTCTGAGGAGCAGCTTGCGGAAGCTAACAGCCCTTGGCCTTGCCTGCACTAATCCAGTCTCACAGGTGGTTGTCAATTCATTGGAAATACTCTCAGTGTTGACTGTTATTATTAATTGTTAAGGTAAACATTGTAAGTTAGATGAGAGCTAAGAACTATAGCTTTTCAGTTAAACTAATACCTGCAATACATTAATGGTGAAATTTCCATCTTTTAAAATCCGTTAGGGATTTTTTGAAAGAAAGGAGAGGACAGATGTGTATATATATGTTGAAGTTTAAGCAGAGAAGCCGTATGATTTTGGTAAGAAACTGCTATGGAACACAACCTGAATTCTTAAGCCAGCACACATGAATTTGACCGTGAACTCCATGATCAGAGCTGGTTGAGTCTCTGTGTACCTACTGAACAGCACCTGCAGGGAGAAAAGTAGATAGTGAAATGCTTTCTATGTATGTAAAACATTTATTTTCATTCCTTCAAGTCGACTCTGGTTGCATGAAGTGGAGAAGTAAGTTGAATGATACCAAGAAGTTTCACAGGAAAAATAGAAATATAGGATAAATCAGGAGTCTTTGACATTTCCCTTTCCACCTGGCATAAACCAGCAGAGTAGCAAGCACTCATTGTAAGCACTTCTCTAGGAGAAATTCTCCTGGAAAGATACTGAATGTTCATTTTTCTTATTGTACCACCTGCCCCAAGGCCAAACCTGTCCGGAATTTTAAACCAGCAGTCCCAAGCAAAACTGTCAAAACCAACTACAGCTTAGCTGATTTTTCTTGAGTTTGCTCACAGACACTGAAGTTTCAGGGAGCTTGCTCTCATATGTTTATAATGTGAGTAAAATAAATCTAGCACTGAGTCAAAATATAGTAGCAACAGGAGGGCAAGGCTAAGATAGGGGACCCATGTGCTAGTGGTAGAAGAAAAAATTACGCTATATACCATATCCTTTCTTCTACATCTTTTCAGCAGGGCTCACAGGACTTTGCCAGAAGGCAAGAGAGGCAAAGAGCTGTAGCACAAGACTACATAACAGAACTGTCACTCCCTCTTAATGCTTTGTCTTTCTGCAGCTTCTGCCCGGGAATCCTGGAGCCCTATGGTCATTTCCTCATTTATCATCCTGCAGTACTTCAGTCTCTCCCTGGAAGGGTTTCAAAGGAATTAGAGAAGAGCAAAGAAATAAGGAAACAAATCCAGCAACAGAATTCCAGCTCCTCTCATAAATTGCTTGCTAGCCTAAGCTTTAGCTGGAATTTCAAGGCAAATGTTAATGGTTGATAACACTACTAGTCATGGGAGGGTTTTTAAATAGAAATTGCATTGATAATACAGCGAATGATTCAGGAAATGATCCACTTTAGACTAAAACTTCAAAGATAGACAGTCTAGGCTCATTTACTGGAGAAACAGCACATGTAAAATAATATGCCTGAAATCTGTCTGACCAAGGAGACAGCTTATTCTAGAGATAGTCATCCAAGACCTCAGCTAGTGTAAATCAGCATAGCTTGACTGATTAAATCCTGTGAAAACATAATTGGGTAGTGTATCCCTGGCACTCCATTTCTTGGAGAGAGGTAAGGACAAGCCCAGTTCTTGCGGCTAAGAGGAGAGAAGCTGTCACAAGTAGAAGTGTATAGTAATGACAAGGAAAGAGAAATAAATTTGTCTGCGAAAGGATTCAAAACAGTTTGGAACAATGAAAAATGCAATATATTGCTCATTTTCAAGGAAATGTCATGAAAAGGCTGATCAAAAGCTCCATCCCACTTTGCAGTACAAAAGATTAAGTAAAATGATACCATTTTCAGTGCAAAATTGTAGGGAGAAAAAAGCAAAAGACCTCATCTCTCACTCTGCAGAGTAATTACTAAGAGATACCTAGTCAATAGCTTTGTTCTGTCAGAGATCATGATAACATATACAAAGATAAAGCCAGATGGTCTGTTTGGCTAGACATCATTAATATAAACCCTATAATTTAGAAACTACCTCTCCAGATAGAAATCTGCTAATGAATCATGATTCAGTTATATTCCTAATCAGGAGAATGTCTTTCAAGCTGTATTCTAACTAACTGAGCAGTATTTTGTTTTATCTGTCCCAAAGACCAATTAAGCATTCTGTGTGCAGCTATGCTATAGATAGTGAACGTACCATATAAAAATGCTTAATTCAATTTTGAAAAGAAAAATAGCCTATGTTTTGCTCATTTCAGTAAAAAGCCAAACGGAATGATTTACAGGACCTCTCTGAAATGGAGTTCTACGTGGAAAAGAGCAGGGCGATTGTAGGTGGCAGCATGACAGTTAGCGAGACCAGCCGTTGAAGAAATTGGTGCCTGATCTAATTTTGCAGCATGCCAGTCACAGTACACTACTACCCCAGCCTTTAGTGGGCCTCCACCAGAGAGAGATTTGGCCCACTTAACTTAGCTGGAAGGTCTGGAAAAGGTGAAGTCCTATCAGTAAAACCTGTAAACGTCTGGGAAGCATAAACTCATCTACTAATAGAAAGCAGGACTTTGTAACTCTCTTCCCTCATCACAGCCACATGGATCTACTCTAGGCAACTTTTTTTACCAGGTCTGAACTCGGCATGAAAATTTTCACTGCCTGAGTTTAAATTAAATCCTATCCATCCTTGCAAAGAGAAAATACAGAGGAAATCCTAAAGCAAAAATATCCATATGGTTCAGAATCAGAATAGAATCCAATCTCTGCACCAGACTTCAAACAGTGAACGGCTATTTTAATAAACAGCATTTTGCAGGAAGATCAGTAAAAAGCTTTCACAAAGGTTCTCTTTCTCTCCTGGTATAAGCAGGCAAGCCATTTCACTTCAGTCAGAGAAGAATAATCGTATCAGCATCTTAATATTAGGGCTTGATTAACATCAGACCATTTATCGGTCCAGGTTTCTCCCCAAAGATAACTTGGTCTATATCTTTGTCCACTAAAGATTAAAAAGAATGTGTGCAAGACAGAGGAAAAAAAGCTCTTTGTTTATGTCTGTGAAGACTTTTTGTTGCCAGATATTTTGGAACATCTTACTTTTCAGGCTGTTTCTTGATGGTTTTAATCCTCAGGAAGTCAGTATGATGTTAGTTCCACTGATCTTGTTGACTTTGCATTCATGTGCAGCGGGTAATGCTGGGGAAAAGCTGAAAAGATGGAGTCATTATGGATTCTGAAAGAAGGAAAAACAAACACCCACTACAGAGCACTTTGAAGAACATAGGAGACCCTAGAGCACGGTTCTGACATAACAACCCACTCATCCCCACCAGCTTTATCTTTCCGAGTGGAACATTTGCATGGCAGTACAGACAAGCTTGTGTGAGAGGTGCAGACTAAGCCTCCAGGTACAGGCAAGTAAGTCAGTGCTTTCCAGCAAAAGAAAACACAACTGGGAAATGCATAGTGCTGGACAGAAAATCTTGATGGATTCCAGTTCCCTGACCTACCCAGTCTTTAGGGAGATGTCACTCTAGGTAAGTATTAGTCTCTGTCCCTGTGTGCTCAGTCCATATTTGAGTTTTATGAATCAGCTATAGAATGAGCAAGGTTTGCAGTGGTGTTTAGATGCTGGAAGCTGTTGCTAGGTAGGTAGTAAAATTTTCCCAGATGCCTAGAGAGAGGAGATGCTTAGTTCCAATGGCAGGTCTTCTCTACTAGGAAAAGTGTGACACTAGATGCATATCTCTGTGTTCTGAAATGATTTTGAAAGTCTGATCCTTGTTTTGTTTAGCTCACGTTGCCAAAGCCTTTGTTCTAAACACTGCAGCTCCTAGGCTGGACTCAGTAAAATCTAAGTTAATCAAAGTTGAGTAGTAAAGTGACCATCAGGAGATACAAAGCAGACACACTCCCTCCTGTTCCCACACTCCTCTTATCAGATCCACGTGGAGCATGCCACATACTTATCTACATGTGTTCCTATACATAAGTTTAAGGTACAGTGAGATACCTCACCGGGAGATGTCTCAGATTTTGCTTCCTTATTATGCCCTATAGGGTGTAGCAAATTTGGTCTTTTTCAGCTGTGAGCTCAGCACTGCAACTCCTTATTAAAGAACTTTCCTGAAGCATCCAGAGATTTCTTGGCATGAGAAGGTCCCTGTCTGTGATAAGTTTTTTTACAAATTGAGCCTGCTTTGTATTGCAAAGGAAAATCTGTTTCATGCGGTTTCTTCTTCAGCTTATTTCTTATACGGTAGAATGCTTAGATAAAATGCAAGGGAGAGAACAGGAGCTCTGGTGCTTAAACAAGGGCATGTAGATGACCTTAATTTTACAGATCCCCAAGGCATCGATCAAATGAAATGCAAAGATTTTGCAGCAAAAACATGGCATACGAGACTAATATCAATGGAACCAAAGGTGAACAATCCAACTGTTATTAGATGGTTTTCCCTATGCAGTGCGTAAAAGCTAGGGCACTGCCACTGAAAAAACAGCAAGGGAAGTCAGAGAGGGAAAACATGCATGCACATCTATGCATATTTCAGATGGTGGAACTGGAATGTTTTATTCACAGCACATGCTAGTAATTGCTATTTTACAGCACTCCAAACTACATTAGGGTTTGCGTTGATGCAGTTGCACATCAATAGCTTTGCACTGATGTGTTCTCAAAGCTGTGTTTCCCCCAAAACCTAATACTGCAAAGGAGAGACTTGCCAAGCTGTGCTACTACGTAGCTCCGCAAACTCAGATGCTGATATTCGTATGACCCATTGATGATCTTATTGGCTAAGTGCCATGTTAAGAGATTGAGTGCTGATTTGAAAGAACCAGAAGATGAAAACAGGTGTCCATGTTTTGATACTTGTATTTGACAGCTAGATTCATATCCCATCACAAAATCTCTCAATTAAAAGATATTGTTGTCTTCCAGTGAGGTGAAAAACCTCAGAAGACAAGGGCAGAACTTCATATGAGAGGAGAAAGGTGAAGCAAAGGCAATAAAATGTTTTGCCTGGGTAACATACAGATGCAGAATAACTGGATTTGAATTCAGAATGGCACCTCTAAAATCAGGGCTGAGTGATTAGGTGTTTTGGGGGCTTACTTTTTCCATCCCAGCCTGTCAGAAAGGCTGAAGCAAGCGGGTGGGTGTATGGGCATCCCTACCACTGCAGGTACAGCCGCTATGAGGGCGAAACTGAATTTGTGTTGACTTGTATTTACTAACCCTCCCCTACCTGGCAGGGTTCCTCTGCTGAGTGTAACAGGAATATTTTTATTTCCTCTGAGACATGATTTAAGGCTCCTGCAGAATTCGTAACAGCTGTGCAATGTGAAAAAGAGAAGGCACTGTACAAAATGCAAGGAAAAGGCAGAGTAAGTGAAAATAAAGCTGAGTGGAGTGATAGTGGGGAATATAAGGAAGTGCAGGCATGATCCTTGCTAAGGCTGCGATTCAGAGCTTATTCATTTCTACAGATCTTTTCCCTTGTATTCATTTGTGTTTTAACCAACTCCATATTTGAGTTTAGGATCAATAAAGCTTCTTTTCACCAGCTTCCCAGTGTATAAACACAACCGGTACTAAGAACCAGAAATGGAGGACATAATAGTCTTGTTGTTCCCCTCGCAGAGAAGAGAAGAGCTCTGCACCACTGCAGAGAGCCCATCAGTCTGCTCAAGGGAATTTGCAAGATTTTGTGTGGTATCAGCATAACTACATATCAGGGAATGGAAGGACAGAGTGAACTATTGAGACAGACAGGCAAAATTTGCTTCAAGGACTAACTTAACTACCCAGTTAGAATTTGTTATATGGCAGATACGCAAGACTGAAAGAAAATCTGGAAGAATACTGGTAAGTTGCTAAAATAAGGCTTTTTGATGAGCACTATGGATCCCCTTATCATCTACCTTATCCAACATATGAAATCGTTCTGACTTTCTGTGAAAGATCCACAGAGAACAAATCCAGAGCTCAAGAAACTTTGCTGGGAAAGGACTCATCAACTTATGTGGAGAGGCTTTGATTTTACTGAAGATCTTTAGCAAAAACAGCACACGCTTTCCTGCCTCTGCCCAGGACAGTAGAAGGAACTATTAAAGACAAAGATGATGCCTGATTATTTTCAAATGGGGAAATACTTTTACTAAAGGGACCATATAGTTCACAGGCAATGTTATCGCTCAATATTTATATGTCTCATGAAACATATAAATAGCAGCTTTTAGCAGCAGGTGAGCAAGTAAAGAACTGCACTAGGGCAATCCTCTGCAAAATAAAGCAAACAAAACAAAGCATTGCAATGTTGTATAGCAGCTCCTAAAGGGTCCTGTCACTGTGATTATAGTCAGCCAGGTGGGACTACAAAATACCTAGAGCTCGACTAGCACATTTAATGTTGCTCTGCTCTGGCACAGCAGCAATCTTGGGGCAGAGCCATCTCGGAGCATTCGGGGTATCCGTGGCACTGGCTATGAGAAGAGGCATTGAGTCACGGGAGGCAGTCGCTGCAGAAATCCCCAGCATGGTTTTCCTAGCTAGTCACCCCTTGGGAAATATGCACTTTTCCTGTAAGAGTGAACTTGTTGGATTGCAGTTCCTAGTACTAGCCTCTTTTCACCAGCCTTTCTTTAAAACAAAATAAAAATGCCAGGCAGTCAGCCTAGCTCTGTATTAGAAATTAGTGTGGCTGAGGAAAGAATGTTTTCTGGAAATTAAAGGGGAAAATAACTGGAAAAGCTAGTCAGCAGTCTTAACTATGCTTTTGGCCACCAAAACAGTTTAATGTCCTTTATTAAGTTCTTTGTGTAGTAATATGTAGACAGTAGAGAGAGAGAACAACTGGAAAATTATTCCGTTGTGATACAATGATAAGCTGATAAATCAGTGCATGAGGAGCAGAACCACAGATGTACAGTGCAAAGCTGTGTATGCTACAGTGCATCTGAAATTACGTTATTAGAGACTAGATTTGGCAATGTTCTGCACAGCAGAGCCCAAACCAGTCAAAAATCTGTTGTAATTATTCTCTATTTTAGGAGTAGCCATTAAACATTATGGTGTGAATTTTAACAAGCAGCATTCTGTGTAGGAAAGAGATCCTTCAGTACTGTGGGGTCTGAGGAAGAAAGACTTAACAGAAGGTTCGTAAGTCATGTGGCAAAGGCACAAGTGGCTTACAGTCCGTATAGCTTTTAATTCAGTGCCCCTGTCAGCTGATTGCTGGTATAAGCTTCAAAAAGCCATGATAGGTCTCCCTGAGAAACCCTTCTTTGACTAGCTGGAGCAATTCCTTCTGGAGGTGCTCATATATACCCCTATCTGTCTGCGTCATCTGAGAAGACTGAATTCTCTGAGGTTGGAGCACTCACTTACAGCATCTGCATGCTTCGCTTTCCCATGGCAAACCCTGATCTCAGCAGGGGCTTGACATGTCACTGATAAAGAAAACGTAGCCACTAGCTTTGCTGAGTCTATGTGGGAATGGTCTGACCTTGTTTCATCCCAAGGCAGGAGTGATATTCAGTACTTTTCTTAAATGTATGTGATTGATACAAATTGAAGGAAAGTGGTAACATGAATTTACTTTCCTTCAGAGAGGAGCTTGGTTTTAATCTTCTCACATGAAGCATGTTTAACAAAATACAGACTCCTCAATCATGTGTGTAACAAGCCGCTGCAAAACCCACTAGGACTTTGGTTGCCAGGAAAAAGAGAAGGCTGCTTTTGCTGAGACAGGCTTGTATGCACAGGAATTTCCAGGGACTCTGTCCCTCCTCCTGCATTTTGCAGCCCCTTCTCACTACTTTATCTTAGATTTGGACTGACAGTACCACTGGAGTGGCCTGGGAGAGTTTGCCTATGCACGGTGTTTCTACCTGAAAGACCATCATGTCAGCACATCATTTGCAAATATTAGTGCAACAGGAATGCCTTGAAAAGTGCTTATCAGTATGCATACAGTAGCTGCTGTGCACAAATAGGTATGAAATTTTGATCACTGGTATTGCAGTGGTGATCCTGAATATAAATTAGGAGGCTTCTAAATATATCGAATTTCAGTTAAATGGGAACCAATTAAATACTGCATTTTAAAATTATTGCTGTCTTCCATTTTAAAAAGGGAAATCTGATGTTAGTTCATTCTTCAGGCTAGCTAAAGCCCTTTAGGGAATGTAAAAAAACATTATTGAAATAACAGAGACATTTAAATTTGAACAATAATTGCCTAGGCATAAGCAAGCCTTTTATCATGCATGTGAAGCTTTTTAATCTTTAGATGTTGTTGAGATATGGCAGATCGGACATAAAAATGCTTACCTGTGCAATACCTTTCTACTATCTGCTCAGGGAGTAAATTCTCAAATAAATTGATTATCCCAAACAAACAAACCCTAATCAGAGAGAATGTACTGTATCTGGTTCCAGCTACCACTTGTGCTTGCTATGGCAGCTCTCTGAAAACCGTTAAAACATTGGACCTCTTCATCTTCCTCCAACATTAAAGAAGAAGAGAGAATTCACATCATCAGAGATGTAGAAGAGCCAACATCAAATTTTCCTCAGTTCCCTTTGCACAGGAGCTGAAATGCACCTTCCCTTTGCGTTGTCAGCTGTAATCCTGCAAGCAGCTCTTCGTACAGTCAATAGAGAGCACCACATAGGGAAGACACCAGTAATTTTTTCTTGCTTCATCAGTCCTCATCTAGCAAACCCTCTTTAATTAACTATCTCTCTATCAATCAGAAGTTTTTTAATTCAACCAGTGAGGAACACTTGGATCAATAGTGCAATCTTTCAGGTTTGTAAACAGTACACTTACTTATGGTTTTGAGGCAAAGGTTTTATAGTCTGAAAATACCAAGAATTATCTAGCAAGATCCCAGTGCTTCACCCTGTTTAGGAGCTGTTATTGCCTTCATGCCAAATTGCACTTGGACAGCAAATCTGCTATGTGATATGACTTGCTGTGTGTTCAGTCATGCTCTGTGCATTCAGTAGCTTCTGTGCATTTTCCTTGTACAAGAAACACAGAGTATGTTAGTATTGCACATGTTTGAATCACCATGGTGTAAATATTTGATTAGTTATCTGTTCATCTTAAGCCAGTCTATGCTTAACACATCAAATAGCTATGCTCGAGTTGTGAAAA
>VZSC01000933.1:51452-77513 GCA_013398225.1 Steatornis caripensis | reverse complement strand
GGGGGGGGTGCAGTGAGCGAGCGGCTGCGTGGCTCTTCGTTGCCGGCTGGGCTCAAAGCACGACAGTCAGTTATTAGGGGCATGGCGAACACTTCTAGTTAGGATATTTTATTAAGAGCTGGCTGAGTCAAAGTTTTAAGATTCAAACAGCTAGGAATGGATAATACTTTGCAGGGCGCCTCCAGTAATTATCGCAATTTTCTTAGAATAACATGCTCTTCCATGAAGTGCATGTGTTATTATTTATCTCATTAATTGGATAATCTGCTTTTATCAACATGACCATGTGAAAATGCATTTCAACATACAGATACAATGCTAATGCCTTGTGTGTGTTTTTATTAATTTTTCAGTCTTTGAAGTATTAATGTCTTGTAAGAATGTATCTGTGCAGTGAAGATACTAAAATAATTTTCTGTCATTATCCTAGAACTAGTATACGTGTCGTCACTACAGATGCATTCAACTTCATGTACTCTACTGCCTTGGTATCTTTCATGCTGCATTTACATGATGAATATTTCTTTTCCCCAATACTCTTTTCAGGAAAATTATTCTTTTCTTGTATTATGTTCTGGTTTGATCTTTCCCATTTTTAAGGCTTCTGTTTTGCTCACTAAACTAACTTAATAGTCTTCAAGGACAAAATGAATCTAGATCTTGACATTGGATTTTGCTTTCTTGTAGCTGAATGAGGCTTGGAAATTTTACATGAGCAGTTGTTAGTTCTTTGATTCTTCCTTGAGAGTAAGCTTTGATATTTTCAGGGACTTAAGTGAGGCTGACTGGCCTGTATTTCCCTGAACCCTCCTTTTTGTCTTTTTTATAGGTGGGTTTTGCCTTTTTCAAATCGTTGGGCTCATAGGACTAGTCCAGCTCTTCTCCCAGTGTTTCTGGCACAAGAGGTCCTGGGAATCAGGTTGGCAATGACAGGCTGTTGATGCCTCACACCATCTGAGGACCCATGCTGGGATGATCTGGATTACCCTAATTTTATACAGTGGGCCAAAGGAAGACAGCAACAGAATCTGATTATTTTACACTATAAATAAATTGCACCTCTCTGGGTGTAAACAAGGAACTCGTGAAACTCTCTTTGGCTGTGCTTCAGCTGAGGATCTGGCAAAGGCTTACACCCCGGTAAATTGGAAGGAACATGTCTAAATCATGCTGATCAATTTCAAGCAGCTGTGATTCTCATGTAAGATGTGTTAATGTATTCCAAGGATTTTACAGCTTTTGTATACATGAAGTAATTTGCTGGGAATAGCAGGACAAGGGGAAGCCATAGCTACATAACACCAATGTGAGAAACTCTGCTAAAATCACTGCAATCAATCACTTTGCCCCAAGGTACAAAGGAAATGAGACTTCAGCATCAGTGTGTAATATCATGCTCCTTTAAGAGGTAACCATCCTTTACTTAAGATTTTGTCTTTTGGAGGAGACAGACAATACCATGAAACAGACACTATGGACATTTTTAAAATAAATTTGAGGAAATTAAGAATGGGGAAGAGCTCTCTAAGGATGTGGTTATCTCTGGTTATCATGTGGGTCCCTGAATGTACTCCCTACAGCTTCAAGGATCTGTGTGGAAGAGGACAGAATCATATTTAGTTGTGCAGAGCAAGCAATTTCAACTCTTATAATAATCAATGATTGGTTCTTAATAATAATAATAATTAAACCAGAAAAACTAGAACCTTTACTCAGCTCAACAAACTAGTAGTTGGACATCTGTGAACCAGCAGACTTCTAAGACCTTTGGCTTTATGCACTGTTATATTCTGGTCTGTTATACATGTGAGCAGATCTAAGGCCATCTCAATGCGCATAATCTTAGAACCTGTCTATGGCTCTGTGTCCAGCTCTACAGTACAAAGTTGTGCAGACAGAGCTATGACAATGTGGTGCTGTTATACACTTTATAATTTTGGTTGGCATACTCAGGGTAGCAAAATCCCTGGTGTGAACACAGCTGTTCCAAAACAGGAATGATTTTTTCCAGTTTACTTTATGTTGTTTAGAGAGGTTGCATAACTTCCCCTAAAAAAAACCCCAAACCCGTTCCTTCGGCCATGATATGCTGTGCTCCAGCTGTTCTGTGTGCACAGTGGCTGCATAAAGGTACAGCTTGAGGCTGTATGGATTCTGGAAAAATGATCCTCTTGTGCTCTACTCTTAGTTTTCTGTGTAGCAACTTTTTGTATGTTGTATGTACTCTCTGCATACTACCTGCCACAAGAAAGAGAAAGTTCCCCGAGTACTACCTGCGATGAGCTCTTTGCTGGGCAATATGGAAGTTTATTTTCTAAGACACTAGGAAAATATTAAGTAGTTATGGATTTTGTACGTCTTGATTTATTCAGAGGTGCTACTTAAGGGAGCTGCTTCTAAGTCAGGATTTTCTCTGCTTTATGAGAAATAAGGTATATGCGTCTCTTCTCCTATGCAATCTGCATCAATGTAATGAAAGCCTTTGGTTAATTCCCTCCAGGGCTGGGACAGGAATTGCTAGTTCCTCTGTTGTCTGACCATTAACCCTTGCAGTTGTTCGTCCTGTAACATAAACCAGCTGGTGTTAGGTCGTCTGTAAGTGGAAGGAGGACAGGACAGTGGGACAGCAGCCAGCTTTCACTTTAAGCAGGTTAACCATGTCGTCTCACTGCATGGAGCTCCACCAGGCCCCATGCACTACACTAGACTGAAGTGATGCAGGTGGCCAGCTGAAGCTGCTGGCCCTCAGGGACTGACCAGAGAGTATGAGGGAGAAATAATTAAGGAATTGCTCACTCTTCCCTTTCAGCAGTGCTTGCAAGCAGCCTAACCAGGCCTGTGTGAGCTCAAATAGTGGAACAGCCATTGCACTTCACGTTGCTGTAAAGATGATTCTGGGCAAATACCTCAGCTGCCTTTAACTGAGAGTCAGTGGTGCAGGAGTGGAATCCAGGGAATTTCCTTCCAGCATCATTCCTGCCATCGTGCTGCATAAACTTGCTTTTTGTCTAGAGTGAGGCTTATAGTGTTGTTGCTAACAACTGAAGAAACGCACAAAAAGCCATTTTGAAGTATTCTGCTCTTAGGTAGTTAACTCCCGATTTCTAATACAGTTAAGTTTGAATAAGTAAAATGTCCTTCAACAGGCTATTTAGCCATCCAGCAGCAAAGGAATAATATTTGCGAAGAAAAAGCTTTATAGCTGTTGCTTGTCTCCGAGAGTTGTTCCTTAGGGAAGCTCTGATTTTGTATACTGGATGCTTGTACACTTTGGCACCTTTTCATCTTTCCCTCTTTCCTCCTATCTTTATCCCACAAAACTAATCCTACCGCAAATCGGTTCCTGTAAGGTGCATGCAAACCTGTCCCAAATAACTCAGAAACAGGGATTGGTGCAGGAGACAAGAAAACTGCGAGGGTGAATTGAATGGATGTGACATCTCTATTCTCCACTTCTGCATTATGGCTCTTATTTTCCTTGAGGAATGAGACAAATGGGGCTTGTTTCCAAGCTAGTGAGTATAAAGTCGAAGTAATTGCATCCGCAAATATGTGGTCATGGTTTATATGGTTGAAATAAATGACATTGTGTCTCAGTGTTCAGTGATGTAGAAAATAAAGTTAGAAACAGAAACATTTTTTTCTCTTTTCTTTTTTTCTTCTCCCCGATTAATCAACATGTCACATCTTCCTTTTATCTGAACTCTACTTTATGTGATGATAAGCAGCCGTGTGTGTTCATCGGGCTGGAATCTGCAGCAAAATACCTGTGACATGGACATTTGCAAGGTATTTTAATTTTGCTGCTCCAACATTAAACATGATCTGATTTGTTATTCACTTTGTGAAATACTGAGTATACAGCACAAGGAGAAACATATAAATTTGTTATGCTTTAGCAAACAAATAGTGTCTGTGAAAGATCCAAACCAAGTCTGCTGCTAGCCATGTCTTACGTATAGGTTGCTATCTTAGAAAGTATGGAGCTTTCCATCAGTGGGCTCCTGTAGAGTTCGAGTTAATACTTTACTAGTTAAATTAATATCTAATACATTCTTTGGCATGGTACAATGAAGTTAAATTTCAAAGAAAATTTACCTCAATTTGGTTTGTTATTTTAAAGGAAAATTATCCTCAATTTCAGGAGTCATGTTACTGTACTTGCTGTTGATTCATGGCTGTATTTTATGAATAAAAGCAAAGTTTCTCTCAAACTGTATTTGGGTTGATCATCGAATTGAATCTTGGTGTCTTATTCATGGGAAGGAGCCCTTAGATGCTAAGGTCAACCTGCCACAGGGCAAGAGCTGCCTGCGGTAATAACAGGCCAGGCTGATCACATCTCTTCTGTGCTCTTTAATGCGGACAGGGTATCCCCTAGTGCAGCTATTTTCAAATCTGCTTGCTTATTTGAACTGTGCCTAGGGTCTCCACTGGAGATTCAGAGTTTGTTGGCTGCTTTAAAACGCAAAGTGAAAGCACTGCTTGTCCCGAAGAGGGAGACACGTGGGAGAGAATGTACAAATGGAGGACTTGGATACATACACAGATGTGGTGGTATGTCCGTGGATTGTTTTACTGAATTGCCAGACTGCTCCTGTAGGCAAGCGTGCTCTGGGGGACGGTGGAGGAGCGGTTGCAAGGAGTGGTGTGAAAGGAGGCCCTTGAGGGAGAATTGCCAAATCCCTGTCGCCCTGCCGGTAGTGGGAGTGCTGGTACAGCCTCCTTCATGCTGCTGGCACCTTCCTCTGGTTTGGTGAAAGCCAAAAGGAAGACGGCAGCAAAAGGAAGAAGGAACAGAGAACAGGAAAGAGCATGGGATTTGGAAATTGCTGACAGAAAAGGCAGGAGGTTTGTTAGAATCTAGGAGACATTCCCAGATGGACAGAGCTGAGGTTGTTGAGAGAGAAGATGCTGAGGCCTGGCAGAGAAGTGAGATGTCTTTTCAGGAGAAGAACAAGGAGAAATCGTAGGGCAGCTGAGACTTGAGTGCAGTGCTAGGGATGGAGTGGGACATGGAGAAGTGGGAAATTCTCACCCAAGAAGGAATGGTGGAGTGCAGAGGTTATGGGAATCGGTATAGGAGAAGGAAGGGGAAAGAAAGATTGGCAGGAGAAATTAATTTTTTTCTGTGTGGATCCTGCCTCGCTAGTGTTGAGAAAGCCCGGTTAAAATTCAGCAGGGATTCTGTGTCCTGGGCCTTGCACCCTTCACTGCCTTCACATCCAAACTAGGGAATTGTCTTTGCATCCCAGCTGAGAAACTTTGTGACCTGGTTCAAGGCTGTGTATAAAAGCTTGTGTAGGAGTGAGATAATTATTTACATTATTCTTTCTAATCTTTACGTCATTCTCTTTTCATGAGATGATTTAAACTCTGATCCAGACAAAGAAGGCGGGTGGTGCCAACTGATGGCACAGTCATTCTGTGAGAGACAAATGTGCATTAGGAAGTTCTCCCATCAAGTTGAGGTGACTGCAGATTCACTTGTACAGACTGTACCCCAGTGGAGCTTACTGCTTGGTTTGTGCTGGACCGAACATTTGCTCAATACAGTTGCTGCCTGACCAGTGAGGAGGAAAGCCCTAAGCAGCCAGAATTAAAGTTTTTCTAGTTGAAGACATTTGACACCTAACACACTCTCCCTGGATTGTGGGTTTATTCCTCAGGCTCTCTGAGCACCTCGGCTTCAGCCCACCTGTGTGAGCTGAGCTGCTCGCTGATGACAGCAACGGGAAGTGGAAGTCTGCACAGCTAGCTGTGTAACAGTTACTTACATGACTGATTAACAGCGAGTCTGGCCAGGGGGAATGGAGGTTAGCAGTGAACAGGAGAGGAGGAAAGCAAAGGCGTATTCTTTCTTTTTCTCAGACCAGTGCTAAAAATCCAGATGTTTTTCTTCCTCCTTCCCACCTGCCCTCTTTACAGACCAGCAAATGCATGTAAGTCTGCAATACGGAGAACCTTCTCTTTGTTTCTTGTCATCTCCCACTCAACAGTTCCTCCCACCTGGCCATCTGAGTCAATATGCTAAAGCATACTTCTTTAATTTCAGCTGAAGGAATAGCTCTGTTTCTTCTCAGTCTTAGATTTTGTCAGCAAAAGTAAAGCCACGGTAAATTGTGTAAATTGTAAAAAGTGCTCATATATGTGCTCAGGCTTACTGAGACTAGGAGGATGAGAGTTGTGCACAGATAATTTTAAAAACCACTCCTTTTTTAGACTGTTATCATTTGGCATGCTATACTGCACATATAGTTTTATAAGGACTTACTAATGAAGCTCAGTGTAGTCTTGCATGTGGTCTAAAAAGAGTCATAATCTCAAGAAATGTTTTTTCCATCACTGCTGTAGCATTATCTAGTATGTTGTAGGTGCTGCCATTAACCATGATATATCAGCTTAAGAACTATATAACTATTGAACTCAGATAGTGTGGGATTCACAGAAGGTTAGGCTAAATTGTATTTATTTTTTGGACACAAATTCATTTATTTCTTGAATCTTACATGGTATGCTCTGTGTTCATTTTAATGAGGATTCCCATCAGAATCCAGATTGCTCCATGTACTTAAATGGGATTTCTGAGTCTTAGAGGAAGTCGAGGTGCAGTTATAGGTTTATCTGCTTAAAAAGGAGCTCTTCAAGAAAATATGTGTTGGTTGCTAACCACTACTGACTCTGCCCTAAGGATCTGCCATAACTTCAGGTTATAAACAGAAGATTTTTTTGAGACTAATAGGGAAAAGCATCTCAGTGTGGGCACAGAGTCTACATACTACACCTGTAGGTTTGAAAAGGATGCATTGGAGTATCCTTCCATGTTCTTTAGAAGTAAAGGGTCATAATGTACTGGATGAGAGATAGATGCACAGACAGCAATAGCTGCAGTGAAAATACACTCCTCATTTTTCCTAGCCTGTTTGCTAAAGACAGCTGGAGAGAGTGTAGCCTGGGAACCCTGAGCACTTCTACATAATTTTGCACTTAGTAATGATTAAAAATTTGCTCATTTACTGATTTGTAAGGAGTCAGTTCCAGTTCAGCTGTGTCTAAGTTATTTTTCCAGCTGCATCTGAATGATTGTTTTCATATTCAGCACCATGATTAATGATTTCAGAAACAATAAGAACAAGTATAGTTTTCATAGGCATATTTCTAATCCTTGTGAATCTGGAAGGTTCCTGTAAGTAATCTAGTCTTATCTTTATTTGTGTTGGTTTCCTTCTCCTCTTTGTTGCCTTACCTGTAAAAAGGCTTCTAGGTGAGTGCCAAGTCTTTAAGTAGCCAGTGTCCTAGTTTATACCGCTCATGCAATGTAGTTCAAAACAAACCTGCCTTCAACACAAATCTGGAGCAATCCCACTATTGTTAATGAAAGTATTCCAGAAATATACCTGTTCAAATGAGACTAAAAGATAGTGCTGTGATACAAATCCATAGCAATCCAATTGAACTCAGCCCTTAAAGTGATCTCTATAAATGTACTATAGTAGTAGTTATACATACTAATGTATATACTATGGCCACACAAAATCGCCATGTCTCAATTGTTACATTTAGCCTTGTTTATTTTTATTCCCAGCGAACCTGAATTGCCATCAAACTGTAAATAAAATTCTCTCCATCAGAACGTGAAGTCTTGAAATATCCAGCATTGTCATTTTGCATTCAAATACTTGATCCCAAATTGTTTAATTCTTCTTGCACTTTTATGAACAGGTGAAACTAGTGCCATGAATTAAAGCACTAGAGTTTGGTCCCGAATTCCTGGATTCCTTCTCTTAAGTTCTGTGTGCTATGCTTCGGCTTGTATTTTGGCCTGAGCGGGAGAACTACAGAAAGCATGTGTGAGGACACTCATATATGTGCTTTGGACTGTTAGATTAGTAGGAGGAGATAGGCATATGTTCAACAATGAAAACTACTAAGAGCATTTTATTAAAGAATTGCCATTGTTTACACTTCAGGTTTGCTGAAGTGTCTCTGATGATAACAGAAAGCACATTCAAAATGGTGAGCCATCTTCTTGTAGATTCATTTGCTGAAGCCATTTTGACAGGTATAAACGTGTAAGTTCAGATCCAGTGATCCATTGGCAGCTCCGCTGAGTTTAATCCATGAAAGGACAGAACGCTATATGGCTCCCTGCAGAACACATTTTTTGCTCATCTCTCAGAAGCTGATTTCAAATGTGTTTCAACAGGCTTTTTTACCAGAGCTGATAACTTCTGTCATTACTTGTACGTGGCCTTTTTCCAGCTATGGAGGACTTCGAGCAAGAGTTTCATTTCCAAGGGTATTTTATCCTTGGCTTTTCTGAAGGTAATCCGAGTTCCTAGCACCATATTGATTAGTGGTGGCATTTTGGGCATAGTTTGTTACTTCACTTTTACATTACTGGGCAGTCGTGATTAAAATAACTTGCCTTACTTGGTTTTGTCTTAACAAATGCTTATTATCAGGTACACTAACATGGTAAGGTTTTTTGGTGAGTTGCAGGCTGAGTCTTACTTCTCAGGCACCATTCCTTCATTTGAAAGCTGCCCTCTGCTGCAGACTTGAGTTACTCTGTTGGCAGAACCACTTCCTTGAGCACCCTAGATAAAGGAGCTGTGGCTGACAATTTGTCTTCAAAATGCCCTGTTTTCTTTAGGAAGGCTTGTTATTAATAGATCCCTTTAGCAGATAGTGAATCTTTTTATTGCCAATTTCCAGTCTGTAAAAATCGCTCATACTTCACCATAGCAATAGTCATCATTACCTTGTAAAGACCTTTTGTTTGCTCCTGTCATGAGCTAGTTGTCATTGCACCCATTCATCTGAATAAACTGCCTGTTGTTTATCTCCATCATTTCTGCAAGCTGGTGATGAGATCTGTCAGTCTCACCAATATCAAGATGAATGGGTTTCCTTGGAAAACCAATGCCAGGGCAGGGAGCAACAATGACAATTAAAAGAATAAAGCACTGAGGAAAAGAAAGGTAAAACTTAAAAACTGGATGTAAATTTGAATCTCCTGGATTTAAAAATAAGATTAAATTCTCTTTGGATAACTGCTGTTAGGTTGACTTTGAATTCTCTGAAGTCAGTGCGAATTTTGCCTGCCTCCCATGGGAGTGGGATCCCATGTGGAAATGGGTACATAATTCTTACCACTTAATTTCTCAGCAGATACAGCAAGAGTCCTTTGAGTCGGTTGAGCCCATTCATTAAGCTAAATACAATATGAGCCTGCTAACCTCAGTTGATCAGATAGACGTGACAGCCAGCGTGATGGCTTAGAGCCCAGGGCTCTAACCCAGATCTGTGTTCATCATGTGAACAAAACCAATGTGACCAATCTTCTGGTGAAGCTTCTCCATTTCCACAGAGTTGTAACGAGGCTGTTTCATTGAAACCCGCAGCTATGAGAGGGTATACGTTTCAACCAGGAAGGGAAGAGTGCTTCATATGCTTCTGTAGTTATGTTCTGTGTGTATTTGGAGAGAAATTACACGTGAATAAATCATTATGTTAGGCTGCACAGATTCTTTCAGTGGGTCACTTTAAGAGAAATGGCTTTACTTTTATTGTAATGCTGACAGTTCAAAGTATTTAATGCTGGAGTGGCTATTTATTGAACATGTATAAAATACATGTCCCTGTTCTGGGTTAGGTATAGGTGGCCCATCCACCTCTCGTCAAAGCCGGTAGTTAGTGTATCGGCGGGTGACGCGTCATGATCAATGTAATCATTACGAGTTCCATAGTTGTCCCTCCTGTTTCCCGCGCATGATTATTTATTACAAGTGCCTTCTTAGTTACAACTTACATTATGATGTTAACATGGTCCGCGCCTGTCCCGTAAAGATGTGCACAATATCTACTGATGTGAACAGTGCCCGATTCGCAAAACGACATGCAACTCTTTCTTGCCACGATTTTGATAGTCCTAAAATAGTTAATAATTCATAATTACCCTGGTACCATTTTCCACGTGCACCTGTTGGAAATCCAATATATTTAATTAATGTTGCATTCGTTAATTCTTGAATTTGTCTATTTAAATGTTGGCATTTCTTAACTTTTTCCATAGCTGCCTCTATGAAGAGACACCAGTACCCACATGCTCTTCTGAGTCTCTTTGCACTGAAGCACCTTTTAACAAATTGCAGCCCCTTGTAGTTGCTATGGGAGAGTCACCCTGTCTTGCTTCTTACCGTGTGAAGTGCAACACAGGAAATACTGGAAGTGTGGTATAGAAATCCTTTGTTGAGGCTGCTCTGAATATGCAGAGATCCATCTCTAGCAGCAGAGAGGGAGAAAAGCTTCTTCCGGGTTTATTTTTAAGGATTGAATCATGTGAAAAACTTGCTAAAGCTGAAAACCTTCAGATTCAGATAAGCCTTTCCCATATATTTGTTATCTCCCGTGGCTGCTGATAATGACTGGCCTTTTCACCTGCAGAACTGCTCAAGAGCGTATTAGAATCCAACTGCTAAATGAAAGCAGGCGGCACATATTCGTGAACCCAAGTGCTAGCTTATGTCCCAATTTCCAATGAGCAGTTTCATTTGATGTGACAGAAAGCATGCAAATTGGGATATTGGCATGAACAAAAAAGTTTCTGTGCATAGTGTTAAAAAGGGTGTCTATATATATTAAAACTAATTTGTTTTTAAGGTAGCAGTACTGTGAGGAACGGCTCTTCTTGCATTCAGTGTTTTTAAAACAGAATTGGGATTACAAAATTTACAGAGAGGGTTTTCATACCAGAGAAAATGTAATTCCTGAGGGTGACTGTCCACAAGTGCTATCAGTGGAAAGCCTGCAATCCCAAGTCCCAAACCACAAGTTAGATACAACAGTGTCTGGTCATGTGCCTAATGCTAATTAAATACTGAGCATTCAGAGATTTCTGACCTAAAACCTTAATTGATGTTAAAACAAAACTAGAGGTCAGGCACATTCAGAAGTTTTTTTTCCCTTCCTAAAAGTTTATTTAGATGTGAATGGAAAATGCCACTGTGACATACAGTTTTCTCTCTGGGTTGTGAGGTCTCTGATTTTATGTTATAACTGACAGAGCAGAAGAGTGAAAGCTCTGCAGGACAGTTGTGCAAAATACTGGCAGTAAGGAAATACCAAGGAGCAGAAATACAGGCAGATTTTGTAGCTCTCCTTCCTTTTTGCCTTCTTTCCTGCTCTATTTGCTTGGCGTCTTGCCTTCTTCCTTGAGGCATATTTTCATCTTGTATGTTATTACTCATGTTACAAACCTCCATGTTGCGTGTCAGGTATACAGAGTGAACCCAATGACTTGGAGAGAGAGAGGGATTTTCTTTACCTGTGCAGTAGCTGCTTTCTTTTCCTTTAGCATTGATCAAAACCAAATTATTGATGACGGTAGTTATGTTTGATCCGTATGTAGGTCAGCTGCTGGCATGTGTGGTCAGTGTTCTTGTGGTGGTCCTCCTCCTTAGTGCTTTGCTGAGAGGTTCATCCCTTTGTCCCGTTGTTTGACTGTGTTTTAAATTTCGTATTAAGTGGCCATTTTAAGCAAATTCCATTTATCAGTAGAGTATCACTGTCATTTCAGATGTGACTTCTGGAGTAGGACTTGTTCCTCATCTTGGACTGTCTATTTGGCAATTAACTCCCTCAAATAAATTGTGCCAACCTCAGATTCAGACATACCTGGTTATATATACATTGCTCTGTCTACCTCCAGACATCTGATACCTGCTGATACGCCAAGGGACCCTCTGAGACTGAAACTCAGCAGTGGTCTTATTGAGGAGGAAGAGGGGAAAAAAGATGTTCTTCTGCTGGCTAGTTTCAAGATGATACAGTGGAAAATTTGAGGTTTTGTCAGTGCTTAAAAGTGGAAGGAGCTGGAGGCAGAATGGGACTTCACCTTTTGATAGCTTATGTTCTGCAGATGGGAATCTTGGAAAAGACTCATCTTCGGTTGCAGTGCTGGACTACGTTACAGATGGAGAGAATAAATTGATTTGGCAGAAGATATGAGCTGTACTTTGTTTCTATAACTGTCTTGCTGGCCTGAAATGAAAGGCGGAAGGGCTGGCATGTGTATACTGCCAACCTGAGCCTCCAGCAATTGGGGGACACCTACTTCCCTGAAATGACTATTAAAGTCGTACGTGCCACGTAGGCAGAGCTTGCTGAACTGCCTCTTTGTTAGAGGTCTGCAGCAGATGAAGAGGTTTCCACCTCAAAAAGAGGCCATGGTCACGGCACCTGGAACAGTTCAGAAAGAAAAAATGTTGGAAATGTTTTCTTTTCCCATTCCTTTTCACTTAGGCTGGTGTTCATTAGGGTTTGGTCCATGACCACTGTCTTCCTCTCATTCCTGGCAGCTTGAAGCACTTAATGTTTCTGAAGTATTTGGCCATCTTGCATCTCAGATTTTTTCTCCCCCTTCTTATTCCTTGAATCGTTTGCTTGCAATTTTGATAACCAAATTGTTTTATAGCTAGTGGCTTCACTTAGCTTCTTACTCACAACATTCATAAGGCAAGTAAAAATTTTACAAGAAGTTTGGTATAGTGTGGCGACGTATAGTCCATCCTGGACTGCAGGACTCACGTTGTCTTTGTGTTTTTCTCTCCTGAGCTCATTTACACTTTCAAATGGTTTCTTGCTGTCAGCTTCCCTATTTATCTCCTCTATTTCTCCTGGTTGCCTCTGCCAGCATTCTTGCCTGCCACCTATCGTAAGTTTGGAGATGTCATCACTCTTCTCTAAACCACGTTTGCACTGAGCACACACATTTAAATATGGATGAGCCTGGATAGATTCCACTTTGTCTTTTGCCTGGCAGTGTTATAAGCTTGTCATAAACACTTCCTAAAGGATTGCCACATCGAAATATTTAAGAAGCTCTTTAATCTAGTCGCAGTGATTAAAATTATTTAATTCTTCAATGCATCTTTCTGGCTTGCTTATATTTGTTATATTTACTGTGCTAGTTTGCAAATTTGCTGAGGAAAAAAGATCAACAAATAATGATACTAATCTTAGCAACTTGCACGCTTTCGTCATGAACTGCTCATCTTTTGCCACTTTCTGCAAAGGAGGAGTCGGCAGGAAAGAAATACACAAAAGAAATAGAAATACAAAATATTTATGAAATATAAAAGAAATATAGTGGTGGAGGTGTTCAGTAATTGCTTAGGCAGGAAAAAAGCTGTAATTTAAAAGACTTTCAAATCGTTTGATTCCAGGACTTCAAGCTTGAATTATAGTATCAGTGGCAGTTATGCCACTTCTGTCATTAGGGAAATCTTTTTACTGCCCTTCGATGTCTGGCAAAATCAACAGTCATCTGAGAAGTGTCAAATTATTTATTACTTTGGTTCTGAATGCAGTAAGCTCCTGTTTCATGTGTCATTAGTTCAAAGCCAGTAAGGACGACCAGGTTCTGCCTGTTCTTTGTCTTTTATTCCCCTGGATATCTTGCCATATCTAATTAATATTTTGTCATCCATCACTATATGAGTCCTCGATGCTGTCTTCCATATGAAATGTTTTAATCTATTTTGCTCTTTGTACCATGTGTTGTATTATGAGGTCTAGCCAGTAGACAATAGAAGCAGCTGCCTCGGGTGCTAAAATGTGTGGCAAACATGTCCTGTTCCTTGCTGCGCTGCTTTGAAGCTCAAACCTCATGGTAAGGCTCAAAACTCAGAAGCATGAAATAAAAATTAGTCTACAGAGACAAAAATCACCAACAAGTAGCAAGAGTCCATGTTACCTTGTTCATTGTTCTGTGAGTGAAATGAATTATGTATGTGTTGGTGGTGCTGAAGAAATAAATAATAGGAAATAATAATAAGTTTAAAGTATTTTCATGATACATATTTGTAAAAAGACATAGCTCTAGGTTTGTGGAAACCTTTATGAGTTTTGAAATAACCATCAAGAGCCTTTAGGGCCTTGAAGAATTGGTCCAGGAGTCTCAAGGAAGAAGCTGCTCGGGAAAATTTTAGTACTGTTTTTTCCTGATTTTTTTCAGAGATTTATCTGCTGCTACATATCAGCAGTTCTCTTTCTGGTATAATATGACAGCGGAAGACACAAAACATTACCTTGAATTATGGAAAGAAGAAAAGAGCTAACCTTGATCAATGCTATCGAAAGGTGCCTCTACCCACTTTTTTTCCACTTTGGTTAAATCTGGCAGCTCCCTACTCATTCAGAATGGTTCCAAAAATCTCTCCAAATGTCTTCCAAATGCCTTGTGAGATTAAGCTGGGTGCATGAGATGCAAGTCTGCAAAAGTCATATGATTTAGCAAAGCAGAGTGATCAACCTGTAAATTTTTTTAACGTGTCACAAATTAGTCTTCTGAATTTTTTTTTTTTAGTTTTATTCTAACGTGGTGGCTATAACTATTCTAAAATTATTGCTAAGTTCTGCAAAATCTTGACCGGCATTACTTTGACCTAATTAATTTCTAATTCTTTAAATCTGTTACAGTGTTTACGTGAACATTCCTCATCTACTTCATAGGTTTTAATGATACTGAGCTTATTACCAGGGTATCTCAGCACTTCCATGTAACTGACATTTTTGGAGGCAAATCCTCTACTTCACTTGAGAATGGGAAGGCAGAATGATTGGAAACAACTTACAGAGTATTTCTGCATTGTTGGGAAGCCTCAATATGCCGTAACATGTCTCAGAAGTGTCTGTGTGCCAGCACTCACTCTGTGCCATTGCATGGGTGATGGTGCACAGACACTGTACTGACCTCCTAGAATAAGGTAATCTATCTTTTTGTTTATGTTGCCTACTTTGTGCCTTCTCTTGTAGCACTTTATCGGTGGAGATATAGACACTTAACTGATGATGAATTGTCGTTTCCCTGTCTCTTACATGGATTTCCACAAGATAGTTGTGATTTAGTAGGAACCTGAAGCTGGATATTCCACAGCAAGCTCAGTGCTTTTTTCTTTATCCTTTCTTGGGAGTCCAACACCAGCTGAAGGTAAGCAAGGCTGGCGTTTAGGCTGATGTTGCCTCCAGGGAGCGCTTTGCTTAGGAGGACACAGCACAGATGAGTGCCACTGCACCCGCAGCTCTTTGTCCCAATACTTACCTCCATGCATCCAACTCCCTGACTCACAAGTCCCATGAAGATGCTAGCAAGCATAGGCTGCCCTCCCTCCTGTCCCTTTTCACAAGTGAGACCTGTGCCGTGGAGCTCCCTGGGAGCTGCTCAGCAGGCAGAGGTGCCAGAGGTAGCCTTCCCTGACTGTCTCTTGCCTACCAGGTATTTGTGCAGCTGCTTCTGTGGCTGGCTCCAGCACTAGTGCTCTGGCCCCACTGCAGCAGCATTCAGCACTGAGCCGAGGGAAGTGTGGCAAACCAAACCTTGACTTAACCTGTGCAGTACTTCATGTGGTGTGAGTATGATCTAAGCAGTCCTGTGTGCAACTCAGCTGTCATTTCCAGCTCCCTCCTCCCTCATTTGGACTGAAGGGATTTTTTGTATTTTAGTTTTCCTTGGGAGAAAACTCCTTCAGAACTGAAATCTTGGAATATACTGCTTTGTGATCAATACAAATGTGCTTATCGGTAGCCTTGGGCGTGGAAGGCACGCAGACTGCGGCAATACCTATCTACCGACTCTAATATAATATAGCTGACTAAAGTACTTTTCAAGAAAATAGCAGTAGCAGTTTGACTTCTAAGTAATGCTGTACTCCAGTATGTCCTATGAACTAGACATCTTCATTCCTGTTGCTCAGAGAGGCGAATGCTGTAGCACGCAAAAGCAGGGAGATGGGAATTTCACCCTGCTCGTTCAGCCATCAACACTTTTCCTTGTCTCTCCAGCTGCATCTCAGCCTGATGGACATTTTCTATATGTGACTGATAAACAGAATTGGAAACTGGTGAAAATATCTGGGTGGTTATAGTAGAAAAGCCTTTTGCTTTTTAGCTGAGGTGTAAGAACTGCAGCCCTTGCTTGCCTGAAGAGCTTTTCTGTGGGGAAAGCCACAGTGGCGATGAATTCCAGTCTGAGCTTTGGTCTAAAGGGCACTAGAATGCCAGATCTCCTGCGAAAGGTGGCCGTGGGGCCAGCTGCTCTGATGATTCTAGACTGCTTCTCGTTGAGGGACAGAAGCCAAAAACCATCAGGAATTTTTTTTTTGTTTGTTCTTTGAGGTTTAGATAATGGTTTCCTGTGGTTCTTTGGGCCTGAATTCTATTTGAAGCTATTTATTTTTTAGGAATCTGTGTAGCAGACAGTGACCTGCTTTATTATTGTATCACAAAAGCTATCAATTGACAGTAGAGCTAAAACGTGGGTCCTACCATATTTACTGATAGTTGGTAGATAGGTTAAGCATCAATGACACTTTAAAGCAATCTTTAGCTTTCAAAAGGTTTGGAGGTCCATGAGATTGAAGAGCAATTTAAACTTTTAATGAAGATAGAAGGGAGTGACTGAAGCATTTAAACCGACTGGGTAGCAACATGAACGTGAATTGAGCAGGGTAAGGATGTCAGGGTGCTGCACTGGGTGAAATAGTGGCATTAAACCCTTTCAGTTCTTATACTGAAAAATATAATTGACTCTTGGTTCTGTATGTTAGAAGCTGGGGTCCTGCTAGTGCTGCTATATTAATTTTCTGGGATGAATATAGGGGTCTTTTTCTGAGCATAAGGCATCTTTCTTTTGAAGCCCTTCCTTGCTTGGGGGAGAAGAACATTTGTTAACGCTTATGAACCCAGATTTTACCATGCGCACTGCATAAGAAGTCCCACTGAAATCAATTAAAGAATATATGTCGTAAGTGACCATTTATTATGAGTAAGGATGGCAAAATCTGGTCTGCAGATAACCCACAGGAGGAGAAAAGTCTGTCTTAATACTTTATTTTTATAAATCCTGAAGAAAACGCAAGACAGATTGGTACAAACATGTTGCAGAAATTGAGGTGGGCAGGATTTCTTCTAAATAGCCTGATAGCTGGGTTGCACCCTGCAAGATTGATCTCGTGATGCATACAGAAATAAATTAATTAGCAGCATTTTCTGTGAGAGACTAATACCTTGCTGTAGTAGTCCAAAGTACTGGGAATGAAAGAAAAAAAGAGAGAGATGAAAGGATGGAAAATAAAGGCCTTTACAGGAAAAGACAAAAGGGAAAAAAAGCATTTCTGCCTCTGAACAGATTCCAAATAGATGATTGACATAAGGGATCCTGGTGTTGTCTCCCACCTTCTGTTAGGGCTGTCTTATGGCTTGAATAGAGGAAATCTTAATTTTCTAGACTGGTGTAAAAGGAAAAGCATCTTGAATTCACTGGCCTGATGCCCTATTGAAGCACCAATTCATATGCCATTTCAGAATGGGCCTGACTAACAAGTGCTTCTGTTTGAATCCTGAAGAGCTTTCAAGGATATGCAGTGGCCGCTGCCTGGCAAACAGAGAGGAGCTGTCTGTTGAAACCCATAGCCGGTGCACATCTGAAGAGCTGGACCAACTGAACATCATACCTGCTCTACTTACATGTATGAAGAGATCAGCGGGATGGTGTGGAAGGATGCAGTACTAAGACAGAATTGGTGTAGCGTACGTAATTATTGTTGGTAACAGCAAAGACTGATGAAAGGATGTGTTCACACTTCAGATAACAGCTAAAGCCAGCAAAATGTATTGAATTTATTTCTGGTTTAAATTTCTTTAAAATGGCTGCTGTGATTATTGTACATCTGGATGACTTTTAAGAAAAAGTACATAGTTGTGATTAAAATTATTATATTAAAAAGAACAGTTATTTTTTTAAGAATATGCAAGTAAAACTAGAGAATGCACATGCTGCACTAGGAAGAAAAACAAAGGAGAAAAAAAGAAGGAGAAATAAAAAAAGGGGAGTTTAGTCATGGTCCTGAAGACAAACATGAAGGAAATTGTGTGATCTCCAGGGCACATGTGGCCCTCACCCAACTCTCGGTGATGATGAGCAATTGCAGCTGTGGTAGGTGATGGCGGGCACTGACCAGTGCTACTGTGAGACAAACACCTAAAGCCACAAGAAACCCACGGAAACTTCAGCTTTTATGTTTTTTAAAGTGGGACAGCAAAGAGGAGTGTGACATCCTAGCGTGTGCCAAATGAGGTTACCAGTTATGGCTGAATGTGAAGGCTTTTAAGTTGAACATTTTAGCCTGAGAATGAACTGCTTTGCTGTGCTGAGTTTCTGTACCCTGGCAGGGGTACCTGGCACTTGGATCATGGTCTATACAAACAGAAGGATGTACTGAGATGCAAAGATACCATTTTGTTAAAAATATAGGCAGCTAACTGTAACGAACAGCTAGTAGTGCTCTGTTCTAACGACAATGCCTTTCATTTTCAAAGGATTTTTCCTCCAAGAATTTTGAAGTTTTTCAAATTAATCAAGGGCAACCATAAATCTGTTCCGTTTTCTGTGATGCCACTTATGCAGGCTCCTGTGCCTCCCATGTTGAAGCCATCTCTGGCTGCTCACTGATGATTCCCTTGGATTTTGTTGATTGGGCCATGGCAGAGAGCAATTCTCTAACTACTTTCCTGTATATGCTGCTTGGGAACTCCAGGCTGCTCTTGCGTCCTGCAGCCACGCTGGCAGATGACCAGAGCAAGGAAGCTAATGGTTCTGAATGGGAAACTGGGTTCTCCCCTTTACTCAGGGAAGTGGTGAGAAGGAGAGGGAGGAGGGATAAATTCCCAATTTACTAGACCTGCAGATGTAGTAATTTCTTTGTAGTTTGTCAGCTTTTCTGAGATGTCTTTCTATAAATTGGTAGGAAATGGGCTGCAGCAATTTTTTGCATGATTTATAGTGGTGCATACTTCATCCACAGTTTTAAACTCTCCAACCTTATGTCCTGAGCAGTTTTTCCATATGACTTTTCATAGGACAGATAAAAATTATCTTGAAGTCTCCTTTGCATGTTTTATTAGCATTATTAATATATTTTGTTCCCAGTTCAGTCCCATTAAACTCATACCTTCGAGCATTCACTGCTGATTATCTCCTCAGAGAGCTGTATATTTATAATCCCTGTTAAGAGCTTGCCAGTCATACCGTCTCATGTTTTTCCTCCTTCAGAGCAATTTCATTTTTCAGTTTATCAATAGCTCTGACAGTAGAAGTAATGGGTGCTCTCTTCTGGACTGTTTGCTTTTACATTATTGCTCCTTAATGTGTTATATGGTAGTTTCATCTTTCTGTCTCCTCCATTCCTTTGCTTATGGCATAACTGTAAATGTATGTTCTATAACCTCCTGTTTTGTACAAGTCTGGGAAAAACATGAGCAATAAAAGCCCCATTCTCTCCTCTTCAAGGGGACATGCAGACAAACTGTAGCGGTTATTAGCAGAGAGGACAAAACCAGATTTTAAATCTAAGTAGCTGGGTGAGAAGAATGGATACTTTATTATTCCATTAGGTAATTTGTGTGATAGTCACATTGCTTTATCATCCCACTTCTTAATCACTTCTATTAATAATCATGTTTATTTTCTATTAAATTGTTCCTGGAATTTACATCCCTGGAGCCATAAATTGTGCTGAAATATGTTGAGATTGTGTACTTGTTTATGCAATTTTGCTGAAGCCAAATTGGAACAATGACTGAAAGTGATGTTTGGGATTTAATTCCATTGAATGCTTTATCAAAAACATGTAATAATAGATAGTAATTAAATGGTGCAAGCAACTCATTAACGCTTTGTAAAGCTGCGTATGTAGTCTGCCCTATTGCTGCTGTTTTCAAACAAAGGGCTATGACAGTCACTCTGTGTTTCATTGACTTGTGTGAAAAAACCAAAACTTGTTATACAGCAAGGCCGCTTGCATGGTCATTTCGCTGCTGACATCTTTATACAAACCCCTTAGGGGTCTAACAGAGATCAGTTTATCGTACAGTAATAACCTCATTAAGTGTCAGGGAAATCATAAAGCACTAATCTATAATGCATTAGGATTTTGGTCATTATTATGTTAGGAAAACGTTATTAATAAAACTTTATGCCTGTTTATAGGAATTGTTATGAGCCATTTGAGATACTAAGTGGCAGGTGGGTCAGTCACGCTCTCTTTAGTCAATGAGCTTGCGGATGAAAAGACAGGGATTCTTGACTTCCACTCTCCTATTACTGCAGACCTCCTGTGCAGCATGGGACTAGTGACCTGCGCCAGTGCAGCGGCACCGACACTGCCTTACCTCGCAAGTCTCTTCATACACATGTTGAGCATTCCTGTCTGTCCAAGACAATATTAAGAACTTCAGCTTTAGTTCTTTAAATGTAACTGTTTAAGACATCCATAGCTGAACAGTATTGTCTTGTGATTCATGCATAGCTAAATTGTGCCGTAGGAAAGGTGACTCATGCAAGTTTTCATAGATAAGGTCCCTCTCCATTTCCATAATTGTTTTAATTCTCTCCAAAGCACTGTGACAGGTGAGCTGAGCCTAATGCCAGGTATCTTAGCTGCAAGTGTGAGGGGCAGCTGTGTGCTTGCATCCCCTCAGGAGCTGTTATTGCTACCTATGACTTTAGTTACCATCTGATGCCAGCTGGCACCTAGTGAAATGGTGATCAGTATCAGTTTCTTCAGCTCTTCCAGAAGATAGCCTATCATTTTATGTGCAGTGGCTCTTTTTGCAATGTTACTGGGTGACGGTGATTTGCTTTTAAAAGGCACTGAAATACGTTGCTAATTCTGCAGAAGACACTTTCTGGAGATGAACAGTGTCATGTCCTTTTACTGAGGAAACTACAAAGCACATCAAAGGCATTTCCAACTCTCCTCTATAGTATGACATTAGGAAATGTCAGAACTGTGGGTACTGACAAACTAAACTTTTCCTGGACTCCTGACACCCAGCTAGGCTTTGTGTTTTAAAGCACACAAATGCATATGTTACTCGGAGGTTTAAAGTTAGATGCCCAGTACCCAGGAGCTAGTAACATCATTGAAGATACGTTTTAGGACAGAATGCAAATTCTGCTTTTTAATCTGCTTTTGGCTTTTTGTTTGTTTTGTTTGTTTCTTGTTTCTTTTCCTTTTTTTTTTTTTGGAAATAAAGTGGCTTGGTGTGTAAGGAGTACAGAGGCAGACTCTTCTCAGTGGTCCCCAGTGACAGGGAAAGAGACAGTGAACACAAACCGCAATGCAGGAAATTCCATATGAATGTCAGAACTTTTTTTATTATGAGTTGGTTGAACACTGGAACCGGTTACCCAGAGAAGCTATGGTTTCTCCATCTTTGAGATATTCAGAACCTGACTGGACGCAGCCCAGGGCAACCTGCTTTAGTTGACTCTGCTCTGAGCAGGGGGGAGTAGATGTTCTCCAGAGGTTCCTTCCCACCTCAACTATTCTGTGATTCCTCAGAGAACAAAAGTTTGCTGCAGATTATGTAATGTGGAAATAAGGAAATATTAAATATAGCTATAGGAATACAGGACAGCAGATAGACTCTCCAAAAGGTATAGCAAAGAGAATTTACACACTTAGTACCACAGCTGATGTATATTAGCCCGCGGAGAGAATGTAGAGCTTACTATCACCTCTGAGATGAAGGCCAGGATGTGAGCTAATACTCAAGTCAGTGCTTAATTAACCAAGGAAAAAATATCAATAGAAGTGCATCTGAATGTCACAGATAATACAGAAATACAGTTTCTAGTTTAATGCGGTAAAGTCTCTAGACATGCCCACCTCGTATAAATGAGATCTAGGCCATTATTAAATAGAAAGGATGATAAAGCAGGGAAAGAAAGGCTAATCTAAAACAGCTTGCTGAAACTTTATCAGAGGTTTACTGATAGGGATCATCTGTGTTTCTGAACAACTGTACTTTCAGTTTCATAAAGAATTGCTTTAAAGGGGTTAATTTGTCATTCAGACTTTTGTTTACAAGTCAGTGCTCCACTGTAGTTCAAACAAACAAACGAACCATCATTTTTTAATCTGAAGCCATCGGATTGGTAATACAGTGTAGCCTTCAGAGTAGGAGCATCTTTTTCAGAGCTGCAGCAAGGCTTGCCTGCCAGCTAGAGAGCGTGCCCAGGCTCTGCCTGGTATCTGCAGTATCTGAAGCAAACCAATCCCCTGCCTTTCCACTGCAGATCCTGTGCTGCACTATTCCTGAGAGTGGTACTGGCATATGGATTTGGTCATATGCATTTACTTTGTGTTACTGGAACATCTGCAAGTAATGTACCTGGAAGTAGAGAAGGGTGTTTTCTCTGCCATGGTGTTGGGAAACCCACTGTGGCAGATAGCTGACATTGTCATTGGCAGGAGTTACCTGCTAACTATTGAATCATTCACACTGAGCTCAATCTCAGTGTGTGCAAGGCAGAGCTTTGTTGCGTTGAGCTGAAATAACCCCAGTAAATTGTGTAGTACTGTTTCTTAGCAGGTCTGTGACAGCAGGTTATTTCAAAGTCAGATATGCTTCAGCGGCATGGATTTACACCGAATTTCTGGGATGTCAACATTGCAGTCTGAAAGGGAATGGTTCTAAAGTAATATTCAAGATGTTATGTTTTACTTTTCTCCTGCTGCCTAAATGATCTATCCTACTTTAGTTGTGCCCTTACTTTCCTGCACTTGAGCTCTAACATTTGCATAGCAGCCACAATGCTTTCTGCGTAGCGTATCAAATGGGTTGTGTAGCCCAGAGCAACATCACCAGTTTCAGTTCTTGCTATAAGCCTCCTGCATTCACCCAACTTCATCCTTCACTGGGACTTTTGGGGACTTTTATGACAACAAAACAGTAAATCTTTGATTTGATAAGTCTCTGTAAGCATGTGTTCTGTTCATGAATGGTACTGGGTAGTCCTAGAAACTGTACATCCTTTCCTTATCAAACGAAGTTAGCGTGGACAGTGAGGATGGATATTCTTCTCAACCTCGTGCACAGTGGTCCAGAGTCTTCAAAAAATAATGTTAATACCAACTGGGGGCCAAAGAGTTTCTGTAGTTTGGGTGCTTTTCTAGTATCAGTGGGAACATCCAATCCCACCATACAAGGCCTTGTTATTATTTAACACTACATAAATTAACAGTTCTTAAAAGTAAATCCACTGGTGGTAGTAATTACAATGGTCTAGAGAAAACCTGTAGACCAGGAATTCCCTGAGGTACTGTTTCTCAGAAGCCTATATCAGAAAAGGATTGCACAGGATAGACTCTTTTCCCAGGCATCTGCTGCTGACCACTGCTGGGAGGAGGATACTGTGCTATGCGGATTCTTGCCTGGCTCAGTGCAGAAGCGATGTCCACAAATCAGCTGCCTGCTGAGGATTCCTTCTTGTTTCAAGTGATGTAAATTAATTTGAGCCAGCAATTTAATTTTTAAATGCTCCTTGTTCCATGACTGTAACACATAGTTCTCTGGTTGTGTTAATGATGACCATATTCAGTAAAAACAGTAAAAAGAGTAGCAAAAGGAAATATCCATGGAGAGTGGAGGAGGTGTGGAAAAAATCAATGCTGGTCAGCAAGAAAGCACCAATATTACAGAAAAAATGTGATTTTTCAAACGAATAAATACAATAACACAGAGAAGCTTTTGCTCTTATTTGTGAAAATAGAGGAAATATATAGATGGCTGAATCCATTCGGTTAGGAGAATAAGTAAGCATCATTGAGTACCTCTGTTTTTCACAGCATATAATTGATTTTAAACTAATTCTACACCCAGAGAAACTAATCCTTGTGTCAAAAAAATCATTGGATCTAAATCAGTTCTTATTTGAACAAGCAGGTCAGCATCTGTGCAACCAAATATTGTCCCAGGGAAGCATATGCTGTAATACCATTCGACAGGTACGTTAGTCTCCACAGAGTTTTGAATAACGAGTCTGTGCACTGCCTCCACCGAAATCTTTACAATTTTGTCATGAGCTCAGTCAGGACAAAATTACACATCCTAGGAGAAGTATGAGCAGCAGTTTAAGGAGACCCAGACTTGGACGTTGCTTTTTGTGCTGTAGTACTTCAGAACCGCTTTTCTCTGACCGCCCTTGTCTGAAGATGTGACAAAGCTCCTCTTGGCCACAGTGGGCTCTGTGCTGTTTGGTCACTGGTCCTGTTTGCCCTCACTCTCCAGGCAGAGCACCACAAGCAGGCTTTCTGGCTCTCCTCGCTCTGATCTTAAGCAACACCACCAGCCTGCCTCATAAGGTGCCCTGCTGTGTGTTCCTTTTTTGTGCTTCATGCCAGCTACCTGCCAGGAATATTGCATCACTGCACAGTAATGTTTCCATTAATATAGGTGTGATTTCCTGGTGCTCTGTATCCCTTTATCTTGTGCTCATATGCAAAACAGCCTCTATCTGTGCTGTGCAGAAGGATGCATCCAGAATTCATTTTCTTTCTCGTGTAATATGAAGGGTATTTCTGAAAGAGTAACTAGTCAAGTGATGAGAATCCTCCAGGCTTTGGAGTCTAAGCTTTGCTGGTGTGATTAGTTTAAATGACTAGTTCGCCATATGGGGAAGTGGTATTGATGGCTTTGGGTTTCTTCACCTCTCTCTTCTGTTTTGAAATTTGCTATTTGGAGGAAGCTCAAAGGTGCTGTTGGGTTTCCAAACAGGAGCCCTCCTGTGTGTGTGTAAAGATGAAATTATCTGTCATTTCTGAGCTGTTCTTTTGGTTGCCCATGTGTTACTTAGAATGAAGGTGTTTGAGAAGACGGCGGTGGTTGGAATCTTTCTTCTCCTGAAGCCTAGGGCACTTCTCAAGATACAGGTTGCTGACTGATAGAGTTAGACATTTGCAAATGCTTGCAAGAGCAGATCCAAGTTCTCTATGGACCCAGCTGGACCTTTTCTGTAGCAGTTATTCAGCTCCTCAGACGGTATCCCACAACACAATGAGGATTTATCTTGGTGTTTGTTGCCTCAGTCTCATCTCTTCCTCATTAAAATGAGCTCTCAGCCAACATAATCAAGACACATCTGCCATTTATGTGGTCCAAACTTCCTGTGGCTGGATATTAAGATGGAATATACGATGACAAAACTCACTTATGCTGAAGACTGACTTGATTTACCAACACGCGAAACAATCAATCCTAGAACTCATCATAAAAACCATTTTAGTCTCTCAGACCCTCTTGTTACTCAACTACTCTGTTTCTGCTTTCAGCCCAGGAACAGGGAGGACAGTAGGATCCAGAGATAGCTGTAAAGGCGTTGAGGGACCAGCATATTTCTGTCATCATTTAAAGTCTGGCTGGAGTGTTACTTTTATGCGTTTGAATAGTCATCTGCATGCTGACAGCCCAACATCCATATGGATTTGGTCCAGAAAAGCTTGCCAGAGCATCACTGTTGAAACCTCCTATGACTCTGTGTGCAGACACCATGGTCTGCTCTCGTTGAGCAGAATTTAATTGCAATCACGGCATACTTCAAGTCAGTCTGGGTACTCATCCTCCCTCTTCTTCTTACTGCCCAACAACTGCAAAAGCAAGCTGTCTGACCGAGAGTCTGAGGAGGTAACAGCTGGGTCTATGGTTTGTGTTAAAAAGGAACACAGACTTTACATACGTATGTTTAGAAAACTTAGACAAAGGAGTGTTAAAATGACAAAGTTAAGTTCACAAAAATTGAGCTTTCCTATGTTTCCTGTGCAGCCTTAATTCAGCTATTTTACACACTTGAATGTTGTTAATCTGTAATTATGGGATTCCATACTATATTTTTTTGCTTGGGACCTTTGCTTCATTTAAAAACTAACATAATGAAGTGTGCTCTGGAGATAAATCAATAGTCTGTAGTGAATGAGCACCAAAGCCTTTCCTGTTGCAGAAAGTGAAGAGCACATAGCCAGTGATGCGAGGATCTGCGGGGAAGAAATGATGGTTTTGTGATGGCTTTCTCTTGTGGCAAGTGAATAAAAGAGAAATGGATTTTATCTCCACACGCGCCAGAGAACTCTTACGTGATTCTGAGCATCCAACTTGGCATCAAATGAAAATTTTCAAGGCTGTTTTCTACTTGTGAACTTGTCTTTTTTTTTTTTTTTT
>VZSC01000933.1:37385-51282 GCA_013398225.1 Steatornis caripensis | reverse complement strand
TTTTTTTTTTTTTTTTTTTTTTTTTTTTTTTTTTTTTTTTTTTTTTTTTTTTTTTTTTTTTTTTTTTTTTTTTTTTTTTTTTTTTTTTTTTTTTTGTGGTACACAGCTAAGATCCTGGGGTTGTAAACTGGGTAATTGTTGAGCAATCACAGTTCCAGCTGAAGCCACTGAGACCTTTATCTTAAATACATGAAATACTGTGTAATAGTCTGAAAACACAGTTTTTAAACAGCTTGTGTTAGGTACCCAAGTTTAGCTCGTGCTTCTTACTCAGTTCACGTTCCGTAAAATGGCAAAAACTATAAGCTTAACATCCCAGAAAGTTTATAAAAATGAATGCATTGATGTCTGAAGCATTCATACTGTTCTGATAAGCACCACAGAAAAGCCTATGAAGAAATGAATAATTCTGTTTTCAAAGCAGAATCTGAATAGTGTGCAATAAACAATGCCTGGTGAGAGTGAATAATGAAGGGAAAATAAACTATTGAAAGCTACACATTAGTTGAACATTGTTCATTCTGCGCACTGAATGAGGTAAGGGTCTTATGGAAAAGAGCATATGTGACAGTGCCATTTACAGTGCTATCATGGTGCCTGTGCACGGAGCACATGAATTACTGTTTCACAGGCAACCACACCATTTTATGTGCTTGATTAGCAGCCTTTATAATGTAAGCACAGCGTAGTTTTTGTGTGCAATAAACAAGTTACATGGGTTTTAACTCATTTGAAGTCCCTACTTCAAGATCTGAAGGCTCTGAAGCCTTTTCAGTTAAATGGTACTAGGGTTATTCTGTTCTTTTATGTGGGGGAACAATATATTCTCTCTGCTTTAGTTCTCCGAAATATGTGAAGTATTTTGTCTGAAACTAAGAAAGCAAAATAAAGAGTTAGCCTGGTGCAGATATCTCACATGATTAATTTTATTAATACTGTAAGTGAAAACAGAATTCGATCACGGAAAGTACTGGGCAGGGACGAAGAAAATCTTTGGTGACTTCAGTTGTAAGACTGTTATTTAGGAACGTGGTGGTGGTTCACGCACCTCACAACAGTAGTGACTGGAGATGCCACACTACTCTGTTCCTTGGTGGAGTCACCAGCCTTGTTTATATTTATGTCCTATGCTGCTGTTACTCACAGAAGGAAAAATCAGTGTAATTATCCAGCTTCGAGGATAGAGTGGCAGTTTGGTCAGCCTCCAGGTGGTAAGGACGAACTGCCTGGTTTCATAAGTGTTTTTTGTAAAGAAATACTGGTTAACATCGATATGATTTCAAGGAGACTCTACATGGAAGACAGCAATGCAGTATATCGAGATCTGAGCTAGATGCAAGTGAATCACGTGGGGTGTTCTGCTTGCTCACATGGTTGTTGTTGTGAAGATGGATTTATATCAAGTTTGCTGCTGCCTAGGTAAGTGTTAGTGCTGATGACACGGGAAGGTGTCAGAAGATGATGGTCGGTCTGACTGCAGAAGGCAGAGAATTTAGGATTTGCTGAAAACCATGAACAGCCTCAGGGTCATTAAGTAATAAGCTCCTCTGCCCACAGCAATAATTAAAGAAAGGCTACCATTCAACTTAAATTTCACTTTTCAGCCTTTTTTAGGGGTACTCTTCAGTTTTTGTCCACTGACAAATTCTCATTCTGCTGTGCAGGACTCAGACACTGGCTTATTTCGAGATAAACTCTCTTAAGTACTGGCATCTTTTGCATCTGAATCCTTCTGCACTTGGTTAAAAACCAAAAACAAACCACCATGTTGCACTGTGTTCGTTGTTTACTGTTGCATTTAATCACAGGAACGCTGTCTTGCCCTTTGAGTTGCCTTTGAAGACAGATGAATTCCCAGACGTGCCTGTAGCAAACAAGGAGGCTTTAACCTAACACGAGAACAATGGCAATTTAAAAATTTTATAAGGTTGCCAACCATTCTGGTTTCATTTTTGATAAGAGGATGATACTACAATTCTGCATTTTTAATAAAGAGACTGACAAGAGTCGTTTAAGCTACCTGGAGTGACAAATTTTTACGGCAGGACTGTAACCAGTTCAAATGTTAATGGTAAAGATACAAGGACAGTCTGTCTTAAAAGACTGTCATGAAATACTCACTAGTGTTGCCGCGTAAAAGATTACTTCTGCTTTGCAGACACTTAATACAATGCTTTCAGATTCTTAAAATTGATTTGGAAATCATTTTGATACTGTGAAAAACTGATGCAATAAAATCCATGAAAATACCACCCCACACTGCAGGTAAAGCCAGAGAGAACTTTGCTGGATTTCTGTTTGTTTAGGGAAGACTTTGATTTTATATTACCAGATTTTTTTACATGTTTCAGAAAGATAAGTAATCTCAGGTTACTAAACTCTTAAGAATATGATGTTCAAGAAAAGATTACTGCTGCCATTGGTGCAAATTTCATTTTCGATGGCATGATAGGTGTTATGATCAATAGATCGGAACTTAAGCATATGAGCCACAATCATACTTTTTTTACTTGCACAGTCTAGCCTTACAGATTGTCCTTGTTTAAGAAGAGCTAAGCCTGTCCATGAAACATTTATACTGTGAGCACCACTGCAAGAAACATGACTGGGCACTTTTGCTTAAGGTTGAATTTGTGCCCTTTGGTTATTTTGAGGGGGCAGTTGAATCGTGAATTGAGACCGATCATCATCCATGCATCAGATATGCTAGGTGGGTTGAATGGTAAGAAGGGCTCAGTTGATGGGGAATAGAGCTTTTGATTGATAGGGTTTCTGTGCACGCGGGGCCTTACTACCTGGTGTACTCCCTAGATGCAAGGCAGTGCCATGGCCTGTATACCAACTATGTCTTCTCCACAGTGGATCACAGAGCAGTCTGTCCAGCTGCATCTTGCATATGTGACCACAGATCGGGAGAGAGAGGTCACAGTGCAGAGCTGCACATGGATTTGATATGAGCCCCACTGTGGGGAGTGTGCAACAGGAGATAACTACATTGCTCTCAGCTGTGTGGGTAAGATGTACAAGGCTGCTGGTTGACTTTTGTGGGCCTGTTCAGCCCTGTCTCATTTTTCTTCCTTCTCTAAAATGGGTCTGAATAAATTTTCCTGGCCTGGCAAATTTTTGAGAGGCCAATAACGCTGTTAGAACCCTAGATGAACATGAATAATAGCCTGTTTGCACAGCTGATAACTGAACTGTAAAAACGAATCTGTTCCCAGATGAAACTTGACATGCAAAATTTAAGCTTGGGGAGCAATGCTTTGTACGTATTCTGAAAAAAAATTTAATGGCTTGGACTGCTTAATTTTTATTCATCCTTAAAATAAAAAACCCTACAGGAGGGTCAGCAAGGAAAGCTTCTGTGTTTTGACATAGCACTTGGAATTAGCTTTAAACATAAAATACAGCAAATGTTTAATCTGTAATAAAGTTGAATCTGCTCATTTTGGAGAAGAACAATGGCTGAGGGTCGAAGCTCTGGGTTCTGCAGTTGCCAGATGGGATCATTTCCAAAAGGGAATTTGGATGGTAATCAGTGTCCGCTGGGATCCATGCCCACCACTCTGAGTCCGCGTGCCACAAAGGAGAGATTAGGGGCAGAATGAGAATGTGCAGGGCTGGCACGAATCAAAGGGACTCCCTGTAAAACCTATTACATCTGCGCTCTAAAAAATGCATAGAGAAACTGACAGTCAGGAAAATGCAGTTTTGATTGTGCTTTGATGGCTGGGAAGCTAAAATTGTGTGGGTGGGTGGCTAAGTGTAACTCCATGTCCATGCCAGTTTTATTTGACTGAGACAGCCAGAGTCAGGCCAGTTTTCATTGTCCTTTCAGAACTTTCAGAGCAGCAGGACAAATAAAGGAATGAAATGGGGAAATGAATTTATAGACTTCGGTTGTCAAATGGTTAACAAAAGGCCCAAGTCTTGGTGTTTTGTTCTATTGATTTTGTTTTGGCAAGGCAAAGATAAGATCGCAAACCTGTACAAAGGGAGGTGGCCTTTACTTCCCTCTGTGCCTTTGTGATGGCTGGGTGATTTGCTGAATTGAAGTTTCACTTTCAGACTGAAAGCAGGTGTTACTCTACACTGAATTATGAGATACAAACACTATGCCATGTTTTTGGGACCCACAGAATTGGCTAGTATTAAATCAAAACAAACCCCAAATGTTTGGGTGGGAATATCTGAATTTCTCCAATGTCTGCCTTGTAATGGTAAAAGAAACAATCCACTTCCCAGATGAAGTTTCAGGTGAACTACAAGGACTTGTCATGATCTTTGGGAGCCCATGTTAGTCCTTGAGGCCTGCGCCCTCTGCCAGGTGAGTGTGCCCATGGTTTGGGTCGTAGCCCTCTAAACCAGCTGAAGAACATGAGCTGCTTTAAGCTGATCTGGCCATGGGATGTATCATTTTCCCAGGGAAAGGGAACAGCTGTGCAGGGCTGAGGTGTTGGTGTAGCCCTCCAGTGCTTTGTGTTGGCCTGGTGTTGCTCTTCTGTCCTCTTAGGGATCACAGGCCTCCTTTGCAAGTACCAAGGCCAGCCTTTGATGACTAGCGGACAACAAATACCTGGCAATCCTACCAAGTGGCACAGGTTATGTCGAAATAGAAAAATTATCTTAAAAAATAGTAACTCTCAGATTAGCTTGGACATGTTTAAGCTTTCTAAAGAGTGAGTGAAAGGGAGACAGGGTCTTTCTGAGACGATAGCAGGAGCGTCATGAATAAAAATTGAAGTGCTTTGACCAAATGCTGTGGGAAGTGCTTGTGGAAGTTCAAACTATATGAGTCTGACGAGATCTGTGCAGACATGCAAATGCATAAATACTGTGCTTTATCAGAGCCATGGGAGAACCCAGGACCGAAGCACAAGAGGTGCAGCAAATCAAGGACCAGCTGAATTAGTAGGAGTTTATTTTAGGTTGGTTTAGATTACGAGTATCCATCTGCTCGATCCATGTTGGTTAGAACTTAACATCTGTGGAAATGAGAGACACTTTTGCTTTTTAAGGAAGAATCGGAGATGGGGGAATATTTTGAAGGGTGTCCTAGCTAGGAGGAGAGTTGTTTTGCTCTTCTAGAAACTATGTCTCTAGGACGTTACTCTGAAGTGTATCTATCACTTGATGCTTTATGTGATATGACAAAATGCCACAGGGATTGTTCCATCAAGTGCTGTTGTCGCAACACGGTATAATAGGCATGAAATCTGAAAGGACATGTTTTCTGAAATTTTGTTTAAAAGAACTGTAGCTCTGGGAGTGCACATACACGTGTCTGTCACTCATACAAATGTGGATTCTACACATGGCATCTGTCCTAACATTTGTGAGAAGAGGTTTCAAAGAAACAAGTTTTTCACAACTCCGTTACATTAATAACTCTCCGCGAACGCATGGACAAATGTAAACAAGGCTGCATTTGTGTGACTCATGTCTCTCTAATGAAGCTGTGCATAGAGACACGCAGAAGAATTTTATCATTGACTGAGCAAAACACCATGCAAAGTGAGGAGATATTTGAACATCCAGTCTACATTTCAATTCTTTTTCTCTCGTGGAAAAAAGATATTCTAGTGTTTCCCTTTTCTTCCTCTCCCTCCATTTCTCTTTTGGGGGGATTTTAAAACTAGTTTTATTTTTATCCACTTTGCAAAACAAATAATTCCTCTCTGACCAAGCTCAAATCTTTTTGATGTGCACAAGACTCCATTCGTTCTCATGTTATTTAGGAATTGAAAGTGATGAGGTGGCAATATCTAATGGGATATCTTTGAAAAAAAAAAATTAAAGACAAGCTAGTGAATCGAACGAGAAAGCAAGAAAAAAACATTCAGAATCCAACCTTGAAAAATTTGCTTTTAATGAGCTTTCACTTTAAAAAGGAAAACAAATGTTGGGTTCATATTCCTTCATAAAGAAAGACAGCCTTGTAAAGCAGCTATAAGAATTTGCAAATTAGACGACTTAGGCTCTGCCTGCCACTTAGCACGAGGGCATAGGTTCAGCACTAGCTTGAAAGCAAGACGGGTTTTAAAGTGTTCTGCTGTCATACGAAATCCATAGAAAAATAATGAGAAACATTCCATGCAGATATCATCCTAAATTCCCATTTGGGTATTATTTTCTCATTGATGTTGTAATTAATGCTAAAATAATTTGTCTGTGAGCCTTCAAGATGTTTAGAGCTTTCCAGAGGGCTGCTAGGAGCTGAGGGAATTTTGCACCTCACAGAACCAGACCTTGTCTCTGCTCCACCATCCACGCACAATACACCACCTCTTTGCAGCGCTGGGGCCTAAACAAGTAAGGTGTGGGAGAAAAATGGAGCGAGTGTCTATCTTACAGAATTTTTAAGAAGGAAAAAAAAAAAAAATCCAGGCTTGGTGCTGCTACTAGGCTTCACTGTTCGTGTCTAAGCCTTTTGGGAGCCATAGAGCAAACAGCAGCCTGTGGTACTAATCTGCTGCTTTACAGCACTGGTATATGGTCACTGTAGAGTTACACGAGGCACTGTCAACTTCAGTTTTGCTTCAATTCACGATTCCTTTGTTAGTAGTAATAGGATAAATAGTTTGAAGTGAAACATCTTGAAAAAATCCCACTGTACTTGTTACTAACTATGGCCTCAAGTCTGCATTTCTGTTCGCTTTCACGGTGATTAGTCACTGTACGACAGCAAAGAGCAGATCAGTCTATGGCAGTGCTCCTCTAGCATGCAAAAGATCTTGCCAGACACCTAATCCTCACTTTTTTTTCTTCTTGGTCCCTTCATTCTTATGCTCATTAAAATTAATGGGAAAAGGTCCCTATTGTGACTGTAGGTTGGGTTGCACTCAAAGATCTGTTGTCTAGGGATACTGCTGTGGCAGGGTGTTCAGCCTTGGGATGGGAAAGAAGGGCAGAAGCCTTCTGTGTTAACTCCTCTCTAGCTGAATAAAAACTTTACCAATGGACTGCAAAGCATCTCTTATCTATCCCTTACTCCCTTGAAAGAGCCGCTATAGAGAGGCAGGAGTGAGGGCATGAAGTGGAAGAAGACGGATTTGAAGTCATACTGGAAACGCAGCACCCTCCAGGAAGCCAGGTTCCCAGGGAGCTGCTCTTCCCAGCTCCTTCGGGAACCTTACATGGCCAGAGTACTGCTGACAGTGCTGGGTAATGCTTCAGTTGATTTGCTAAGGAAAACCAGGAGGTGGTGTCAAAGTGGACTAACTTGGGATTCCAGTTACATATATAGATCTAAAAAGTTTAAGATAGTGATTATAAGTCAGAATTGCTCTGAGCACAAGAACCCATGAGTCATATGTACAACTGAGATACAGACTGATATCCGTGCATGTGTATCTGCAGTTAGTGACTGTGTGATGCAGTGTATTTTACATTTAAATGGAAGTATTGGTCAGTAAATGTTGCAGTCTCATGCCTGGACAGTAAGCACCACAGAGATTTTGTTTGGCCAGCCGTGTGGCAGTGTTATGTCATACTGCTACTTATGCTTGAATGAAGGAGAACTGGATGACAGTTTTAGGACAAAGATGAATTATGGCTATGCAAGTGAGAGATTCTGGCTTGTAGTAGGGACAATTCTTGGATGATAAACTGATGGGTGTTGTAGTTTGATTTAAATCTGTTTGTGCAATGTCCTCCTTTCTTTACTAGGCCATGAGCTGGCTAAAAATAAGGACGTCATTAGAAGACTTTGAGTGAGCTAAGGGGGTTAAACTGACCTTTTAGGCATGAAACAAGCAAAAGGAAAGTCCCAGTGGCTGTGAAAGGTCCCTAGAATGTGAAAAGGGTAGATGGATACAATAGATAAAGTAGTACAGGGCATGGATTTAAATAGGAAATATGGTAAACAAAACAGCAAACAGCTTACTTAGGGGACTGAAGTCATCTGGAAAGAAGTAGAGGTTGAAAGAGAATAAAATTAAGCTAAGAAACAGAAGAGATTATAGAAGATCTCAAACAAAGCATTTTAAAAGAATAAAGTTGCAAAAATAGAAGCATAGAAAAGGAAGATCAATGTATGGACACTACTTAGTCAGATACAGATACAAATATGAATTGGGAAAAAATCCCTAAAGAATTAGAGTACCAACTTGCTTGGTACAACTTGTTGTATGAAAGGTAGTATCACCTCTCATTAAAAATGCCCTCACAAAGAGGCCACGACGATGTAACAGGCGGGAGGGTAAGATGTTAACGATGGCCACCCATGCTGCAGTAAGAGTGGTCAGATGCCCGAATTAGGGGAAATTCCGATAGCCACATGGAAAGAGTTTAAAGGAAGTCAGTAGCGGAAAACTTCTAATCGAGAGCTTTTGGAAATCAGTCTAGGGAAAACTATGAAAAGAGGGGAAGCATAAGAAACTTTTCTGTGCAGTCTGAAATGGGCAGATTTTGAAGAAATTCATCAAAAGCAAAAGACTAAAGTATCTTAATAGATAAAACCAGTAAGTAGAACATTTTAAAACAGTATTAAACAAGGTACAAAGAAAAGTAGGTTTGTAATCTCAAAAGTGGGCAGGAAGCTTGGGAAAAGTGTTAGTCATTTTGAGCACGGTAGGTAAAAAACAGGAGCTATGTAAGAGTCTTAGGGACAAGTCCTGATCAGAAGTGAACCTGTATTTATACCCCACTGAGTTTGTGTCTTGTTTTGTGCCTCACTTAGTAGAAGCAGCAGAAAATTAATTTTAGTTTTAAATGTAATATACAATATTATGTATAGCTGAAAAGTCACGGTAGTTTTGGCAAGAAGGTTTTTTTAAAAATGTAAATAATTTTGCAGGTACTGACATATCAATTGGCAGTTTAAGGGATGTGGCTGCTAGTGCGTTGCTTCAACTAACTTTAATGAAAAGGTTTAGTTTAAATATCTGTTTGCAAAACATATTACATTAGTATATCTAAAAGCCGTGAGGGGATTGAAGGAATTAGATTTGTCTAGTTGAAAGACAAGACTGAAAAAGTTAGCCTAATGAACAGGGGATATTTTCAAAGGTTATTATACAAATAGAGGAGGACAGTTTTTCAAATGTCCATTTGAACGAAAAAAGAAATCTATTGTAGAAGGACATTAAATTGTTTGGGGGGAAATGGGGTGGGAGAAGGGCGCTAGTACGAATAGCTTAGGAAACTTGGTCTCCACGGCTTGAAGAGTTTCAGCAGACAGACTGGAGACTTCAAGTACACCTGCACTGGTCCTGTTCTTTCTCTTCCCTAACAGTCTGTCCTTTTTTTTTTTTTTTAATTTAGCAAAGATTTTATTGACAAAGAAAATGAAGCACCTGCCATTCTTCCATACTTGAGAGAGCTCTCTTTGGCTGGGTCTCTCTCTCTCTTGACAGCGGTCACAGTGCAGGGGAGGTCCATGGCTTTGTGACATTCCTGACTGTGAGTGGCAGTAAATAAGCCAGGGTAAGTCTGATGCTGCTCTGGCTTGGCACCATCATGCCCAGGTTCTCAGTGTTAAACTAGATTAAATCTGTTGCCTGTCTCTAAGTCAGTGTGGATGGTGTTGGTCAACTCATCTTGCACAGCTAGTGTGTGGCCTCTTCAGCTGCAATGTGAATACTGAAATGCTGCTGGGTATTGTACACCAGGTGGAAGTACTTGCAGCACGTTGTTCAAGGTGGACATTTGGTCTGAACCTGTGTTGTAGTGTTCTGCAAAACAAGGGAAAGTGTACATAGAATGAACAAAAGCTGGAAATACCGGATGAACTTTCACTAAAGTAAGCTTGGTGCTTTGCTTTTTACATGCTTCTGAATGATTTTTCCAATTCAAATACACTCTGATTGGGAGGGTGTGTATATGCACACCTGTGTGAGTAAACAAGAAAAGAACTTGGTGTACTAATACAAGCCTGCAGAAAATCCATATATCAGTTATCCATCATGACACTGGAGAGACTTCTCTGATATGTAAGCTGTAGCTATCATGAGATACAGATGGATCTAAGTGACCAATTGTTGAAAAATGTAAGTAGGGAAAGAAGATCTGGGGTCTGTGTTAGGAAAAAAAATCCAGCTATAAAAATAATTTTGTGAAATAGATCAAAGAAACGGTATGGATGATATACGACATGGAGCTAGCTGACGGGAAGCTCCACCTGGATGGAGGTCAACAGAAAGAGCGTTTCACTGTTTCGTTGTACCTCCTTGCTCTGTTAGTGGCCAGCTGATTTGTGTTAGTTTGTGTTGTTTAATGTGCTGCAGTGCGTGACCGGAAGTAGAAACAGATGAGCAGATTACACATGCAGCAGGCTATTGAACTATCCCTGCCTTCACAGCACTTTGACAGGGCCTGAGAGCCTCCTGCCCTCACCTTCATCGTGCGCTGGGGCTGAGGCTGCCCCATTGCTGGTTGGTCTGCCTGAACTTTTAGGATGACTTTGAATGTTTAGTTAGTAAATAGAGGTAGAACATACCAGCCAGATGGAGAGAAAAAAGAGTTGACACAGCAGCCTGAACCTAATTCCTAACAACAACTATACATAACAGCCAGCAGAGAAAAGGTCCGCTACAGCAGGAGCCCTGTACTAGCTTGAGAAGTGTTGAATAAAGCTGGGTCATTTTACGTTACAGATCAACCGAAAATAAGGAACATGTAGTTCAACTCTGTGCTGGTCTTCTAAAAATCATTAGGAAGGCACTGTGTTCCTAAATTTACTTACGTTACTTTTAAGCTGAAATATTTCCAGGCATGTCAAAGAGCACACATTCTGTGCTGTACACCTGGGGCCAGTGAGGACCAACCAGGGGCAGAGCAACGTGACGCAGAAGTACTTCACACAACGCGCAGAGCTGGGGAACACCTTGCTTCAGGATGTGACCCATGCTAAAGCTTTTACTTACATTACATTTGAAAAGGAACTGGTATTAGTAAGTCCTCAAGCCACAAATGGCTGGAAGATAGGAAACTATTCTGAGCAAGCATTGCTGTATGCTGGCTCCGGTCTTACCTTTGCTCTCAGGCATCTGCAATCAGCTGCGGTCTAGGTCAGCTAGAGACACCCTTGGTCTCACCGACCACAACCAGTCTTGAGATTAGGAGACAGAGTGGTTTGTGTGTGTCAAAATCTGTAAGCAATCTTGGTTACCAACTAGCAAATGCAGTATATTAGAATGTTTTTTGTGTAAGATGGTTACTAAATGTTGCATATCAGTTGTTGGAGACTTCCTGTTGGGCCAAATATGTCTGTGCTGTTGCTTTACAGATTTCTGTGCAGCCTGGATAGAAGAAGCATGAGTTCCTGTTCCAGTTTCTGACTCGAGGGGTGAGCTCCTGGAAGAGACACGCCTTGGGAGGTGAATTAACAGTCTTAATTAACTATTGGAACATAATGCATAAAATTAGATTTAATTTCTCTTACATACCAGAATGGTTTCCCTCCCCCAATTTACTTCCCCTTTAGCACCTCGTTTCCTTCTTGCCTCTGCAACTCCTTAGAGACACGTGTGTCCACAAGATGGTACTAAGCTACAAGTAGCCCTTGCAATGGCGGGTCAGTGAAAGCTGTTGAAATTGCTGTTGGTCAGGTGTCATCAGAGCAATTCACTCAAAACAAGCTTATTAATGTTGTTTTCTGTGAGAGGCATTCAGGCCAAAGTGCCTGTTTGGGTTTTTTTAACAAAATTAAATTCTGATAGGAGTCGTAGCAAATCATTGCTGTGACTGAGGCTCTGCACACTCACACCTGTTTCAGACCAGACAGCTTCATTATTGTCTCTGGAGCCACTTCCAATTTAAACTAATTTAGGGAGGAGAAGAATGAGGCCAGGAATTTTAGTTGCTTTATGAATCTGTGTTTTGGCACATTTAATAACGAGAAATTTGACTTAATGTATTATAAATACTTCATTTGTTGTAAGCAATTACTGTAATCTATCACATTGATCCAGCCAACACAAACACGCGCTACATTTTGCATGCTAAAAAATTGTTCTAAAAGGCTTGAATAAATTTTTAATACTATATAAGCTGCTAGTGAAACCGCTCAGTGATTAGCTCTTCTCCTCTTCACGTGATTCAAACGCATTAGTGACACTACTGACTAATGACTTGCAAAATTTTCGTTAAAGGCGCAGATGCATTTTTAAATGGCAGACCAGTTCCCAAGTCAATGGCATTTCAGGGTTTGGAACTGAAAAGTTTTATTACATTGGTTTGTGTAAAATTAGTGCTTGGTTTGGGGTTTTTTCTAAGCGACACTCCATGTGTGATCATGTTAATCCCATTGTGATCTTAGTTTCAAGTTACTTACGCAAAATATCTTTTCATGATTGAAAGACTCTTAATCCTGACTGTATGAACGATGCTGTAGTGTTAATTAAAGACAGCGAACGGGTTTCTCATCAGCACTGTGCAAATGGAGCGATAAACGCGCCCCCCCACCCCCCACCCCCGATAGCTTGTAAAACATTTCCTTTGCAGTTATTATCAAACCGCGTGTGCTTAAACAATAGCAAGGGTGAGCCGTTCCTGCCAGGGGAGGTTGCTGCTTACTTTGTACTTGTTTTACTAATTTGAACACAATTAAGCAGAGAGGACCACATCAGTATGGTGATAACGAAACCCCTCGGTGGGAGACCTGAAGTAATGAGGAGAGCACACGATTTGACTCAAGGCCACTTAAGAGAGGCCGCGTGTTTAATTGACTTAATAGAAGGAAGATCACGAATACGGCCGTCACTGTAACTGAGCCCGCGGAGGGANCTTCCGATCTAATAGGGATTGCAGAAAGCCGGGCGTAGTCGGCACGGGGCAGCGAGCGGCGCGCCGGCTGCGCGCACCCCGCACACGGCGCGCTGCCACGGAGGGAGCGAGCACCATGTGCCGGCCAGCGCTCGCCCGGCTGCTGCTCCTCCAGCTGCTGCTGCTGAAGCTGCACCTCGGCAAAGGTGGGTCCGGCGCGGCCCAGCGGCTCTCTCTCTGCGCCCGGGCGGCCGCGGCGTGCGGCAAGTGCACGCCTCGCCTCGGCGCTCCTGAGGAGGGGGCGAGCGTCCTGCCTGCCCGGGGGTGCGCGGCCGTGGGCACCGCTCGCCGCGGTGCCCCGCTCGGGGGTTGCGACCCGCGCGGGCCGAGCGCGCCCCGTCGGCGGGCGAATGCAGCCCGACCGCTGGTGACAGGAGCTGCCGCCTTTAATCCCTTTCTGAGGAGATTTGTGCCTCGCCGGAGCAGCGCTGCACCGTGCCTGCAAAGCAGATTTGCTCCGTCCGTGTCCCGTCCCCTGTCCCCCCCCCCCGCCCTCAACTTCAGCTGGGTCAGTTCTCTTTTCTCGGGACGGCGCCGGTGCCCGTTACCCGCCGCGCCCCCAGGTATTTGTGCCTTTTGCCCCGGTAACGGACGCGCAGGAGGTCCCAGCATCGCTGTGCTTTATAATTTTTCTTTGTCTTTTGCATTTCGGGCTTAAACCATCTTCTGTCCCCAGGCTCCTCTCCCCCCTGCTTTTAAAACAATGCGGGGAAGCACGGGGACGGTCCCTGCCGCCCCCGCACAAAGCAGCTTCGGCATCGCCGCCGTCCTCCCGCGGAGGCGCGGCCCCCCCAGCCCCGCTCTGCCCTGGAGAGCCCAGCCCCAACCCCCACCATCGGCAGGCGGCTCCCGACGCCCTGCCCGGCTTGTGCGCGGCCGGGGCTGGGCGGCGAGGCTACCCCGGGACGCCCCGGCGCCGGGGGAGCGCGCCCCGCTGACCCACGCGCGGCCCCGTGTCTCGCAGGCGCCGGCAAGGAGTGCGAGGAGGACCAGTTCCAGTGCCGGAACGAGCGGTGCATCCCCGCCATCTGGAAATGCGACGAGGACGACGACTGCTCGGATAACAGCGACGAGGCGGATTGCCGTGAGTGTCCGTGCCCTGGCACGGTGGGGCCGGGAGCCGGGGGCGGGG
>VZSC01000933.1:0-36826 GCA_013398225.1 Steatornis caripensis | reverse complement strand
CCCTGCCCGCTCCCTGCCCGCTCCCTGCCCGCTCCCTGCCCGCTCCCTGCCCGCTCCCTGCCCGCTCCCTGCCCGCCGTGAGGTTTCGCCCTCGCCTCCAGCTACGCTTCTGCTCAGAGGGGCTAAGGAGAACTGCGCAGTTTGTGCCCTCAGGGGAGCTGGCAGAGATGTTTGACCCCGAGGGAGGTCCTCGCTCAGGGCCAGTGACAGGTGCTTGTGTGAAACGCTGCTTGCTTCAAGCGTCATCACAAGATGCGGGGTCGGTGTGAGTTTCGTGTTTAAATATATGTTTGCCGTCACGGTGAGGAGAGAGGAACAAGTAGCACTGCTCGGCGGTGTCAGCCACCTAACACTGCCAGGATTCCCTGGTAGCGCAAGGGAAGAGAGAACAAGGAGGAAATGTACTTTCAGTCCTGGGAAGATGGCAGTCTTGCCTTCTCCTGTGGCGTGGCCCTGGTGCGTGTGGAGTGGCACCGCTCAAACTTTGGGTAGTTTGTAGGGTTGTGCTGTTATTACCTCTCTGTTATTTTGCTTAAAGCTTCTGACAGCCTAGGAGAACTTGTCTCAACTGTGCATCTGTAAAATGCGTAAGAACCATCCTTAAACGGAAGTTACGGAGCCTGAGTCTTAGAGGAGTATATCTTTAAGTTGGAGTTTTAAGTTGCAAATATTGTAGCAAGTACTACATCTGCCCAGTTATCTCTGTAGGATAACAGACATTGAACGTGCATCAGGTTATAAGTCACTGAATGAACTCTTGAAAGTTCATAGACCAGCCAGATATATCAAGAAGAGCCATGGGTTATGTGTTTTTCAGTATGTGACTATCCTGTTAACATCATCACTGATAAATCTGTGTCAGGTGATACTCTGAAGTCTAAGATTAGTTTAAAGAGAGCAGGGATTCCCAAACTCTTGTTCATGGGAAACACCTTGATGTTGTAACGTAAAACATAACATTTATTTCTGGTGCTTTTGTGTTTGGAGGACTTGATAGGCTTTGTATGTGCCTAAGTTTACGATATGGGGAGTTAGCAGCATTACTTAATTAAAATGTAGAAATGGTTTATGCAGGAATTATGTTGGCACTAGTTAGAGGCAACCTGCATTTGGAATGTTTCAAATTACAAAAGACTCAGGGAAGCCATGGCTAACCGATGTAGCTTGGAGTCGGGTGTAGTCATAACTGTGCGTGTCTCCTTACAAGTGTGTGAGTTTCCAGAGAGGGACACTTAATCTGTGGAAGCGTTGGCAATCTCTGAGCGGGGTGATGTTCTTGCAGTGTTCTGTTTAAAAGTCCCTCTGTGCGCTGTTGTTCAAAGGCTCGGTGAGCTGCAGGTGACCTCTGGGTTGTGCTTTGGGAACTGCTGGTTCAGAGCCTGGGATCAAGGCTGTAGTAGCATCCTGAGGAACATATTTTGCACCCCACACTGAAGAGTACGTTTGTGGCCTGAAGTCCTTGCCTAGCACGAGCAAGTCAGTGGGTCGGTATCTGGGCTGCTTTTTTATCTTTCCCTTCTCCTTGTGATCGCCCACTAATGTGTGGGCATTTTGACACTAATTGTGTCAAAAATGATAGCGTAAAACAATATCCCGTTGATTATCAGCTCTGTGTGAGTTGTGCTGTGTTAGAGTGGTTAGACAGATAATTGCATCTGATTTAGTTTTATTTCAGAGGGTTCTTAAAGTTGTTGGTTTTGGGAGTGGTAAAAATATGCTGGCTAGATTGTGGTAGAATGGTGACTTTGAGATGTTAGGAAAGAGAATTTTTGGATGTGGAGGCACCAGAAAGAGTTTGCTGTAATCTGAACTTGGCATTTATTACTGATTGGGGAGCATACTACAGAAATCACTCGTGGACTGTTGATTTAGCTCGTGCATAATATATATATAGAGAGAATTTGCAGGTGCTTCTCCAAGCAGTCTGAAAGACATCTAAATTGCATTTTTTGCACACATTTTTCTCACTTAACGTTGTTTCTGAACGCTGATTTCTTTTAAAAATGCATACCGCTTTTCAGCATATGTGGTGTTCAGAGTTACAGAGTGAAAGAATATGTTCCATGTGGTTTTGTTTCTAGACATCACTTCTATTATCACTGTTGTAATAAACAGATATTTATTTAAAAACTATTTTATGAACATGTTCAATGGAAGAAACTGTTCTGGAGAACTCGGCATGCTGGAGTGGTGATGGAGAGGGAGAAGAAAATGCAGGTAGCCCTGCTGGTAATGACTACTGATTCCAACTCTGATAACCCCAGTAATTACTTGCTAATGCTTGTAGCATTCCTTCCTAATATTTGTACTAGCTCATGGCTGCTTGTATATATCCTCCCTTGTTCAAGAGACAGGATGGCCTTCATTTGCCTTGTGGATGACTCTCTATATACACTGGAAAAATTTGTAACCAAGAGTATCTTAAACAGTTCTGCAAGGAGCTAATTTTTATTTTGTTTGTGCAAAACAGGGACTTGACAACATGGCAGTACTCTGTGTGCTTCCTACTAGAAGCCATCTTTTCATAAAGACTGATGTTGTTGGGTTTTGGGGGTGGTTTTTTTTCTTTTTTTTTTTTTTCTTCCCTCTCATCTAGAGCTTTGCTGCTGTAATGTTGGCTTCTTAAAAGGAGTTTTAGACTCTAAGGAGAATGTCTCTGTAATCATCCTGTATCGTCTCCTTGGAATTTGCTTTCTATTCAGTAGTTCTCTGTTGTGGTTGGTAGTTCAAGTTACCTGCCATAGGATTGATGCGTAAGTGAATATGGGAAACATAGGAACTGCGGCGTGAAAAAGTAATCATCTCAGCTCTTATGCAAATCAGTTTACTCAGTACTGGTTTGTAAGATGTGTTAAGTTTATCCCAGGTTGCTCAATAACCTTCTTGTATATCGTACGGCCAAATTCTTTCTTAATATGTGGCAGTTGACTTTTGAGGTTTTTACGTGTGAGAAGTGAATGAAATTAAACAAATCAATTTTGGTTTTCTTAAGAAAAAAGCTGTTGAACACTTTTACTTTCTGATGTTGCTGGTGAAGGCGGAATTTAGGAGCTCACTGGGCACATGGTTCACTTGTGAAAGCAGGCAGTAGAGACTAGGTGCATGCTAGACAATTGGATTCTCATGCATTGGTGGTTTTCTAAGATACTCATTGCAATACAGGCTAGACTGCATATATCACTTAGTTCAATTTAAATTATCTTTGCAATTTTAGCATATTTCAAGAAGCATCTTTAGAGTTGAGACTGCATGCCTCTGGTCTTCCTCATTTGAGCAAGTATCAGCTCTGCATATGGCACGTATTTCATATTGCGTATTTCAATGTTATCAAGTCCTTTTAGTAATGCTGATGATTTAAAACAGTCAAATGGCCACCATAAAAAATAGATGACACTCACATTATTAAGACAAAATGCTGAGGATTTCGGGAAGAGCAGGAAAATAGGGATTGCAGAAAGAGCCTCGCCTGTTGGGGAAAGGTAAAAAAAAGAACCAAATAGAAGTAGGTAGCATGTAAGTATGAATATAGTTACTGCCTTACAAGAAGTAAAAGCAAACGAATCCTGGTAGCAAAGAACTGTAGCAAAGGAGGCTTCCAGAAAGAAAGGAGACAGTGCTCATTCGTCTGTAGGCATGTGGGTTGTGAAGCATTAACAAGAGAGAAGGAGGAGATAGATACTAATTTGTGTGCATGGTGCACATATATAAAGCTGTATACAGATTGCTTAAATATGAAGATGCATTTTTCCTGTCATGTTTTCAGAAAGTTACAGCATTTTATGGGAAAGAAAAGAAAAAGGGAGAAGTTCCCTAAAACGTTCCTGTGTATATGCTAAAAGGAAACTAAACTCCCAAGAGAAAAAAAGTGAAAGTTACGGTGTTTGCACTGTTGGGGAAATCAAGTCTTAAGCTCTGGAATTAGAAATCTTGGGTAGCTATTACAGAGTTTAAATCTGTATAAGACTATTGACTCTGCTGTATGCAAAATTATTTGCTTGAGCTCAATCCAGTCAGCGCAGTCCTGACAAGGCAAAAACCCCGTTGCAGTGCACAGTTTGCACTGTCATGGTCTGCTCTGTATGTGGTCTGCACAGTGAGGATGGAGATCCAGGGCAGTTTTGAGCATGATTTTTTGATGCATTTTACTCTTTCCCTGTACGAGCAAGTGATGCTTTTTCCTTTCAGATAACTCTGGCAAGTCAAATTGAATTTTATAACCTATTTCAGAGAACATTTGCAGATACACAGTCATCGAGGCTTTTCCTTAACAGTATAGCAGCAACGTTATAAAACACGAAAGCTATTTTTGTAGTGGGAAGAATGTCCATTTTCTGAGGCACAGTGTTTTGGGAAAGGATCACTCCTTGCAGAGATACTCAGAATGTGGGATCCTGGGTTTTGTTCTGTGTCTGCCTCAGGACAGGTGGATGCTGCAGGGTCAGGTTGGACTTGGGGCCTGTGCCCAGGGACTGTGTGACATGTCGCCCAGAACAGAAATTCCTAGAGAGCTGCTCTGATGGAGGAGTGGCTCTTGGAGACTTTTTGCCCAGTTTTGCAAGTTTCTTCTTGCTTGCCACTGCAGCCAGCGGAAAACAAGGAAGAATGTGCAAATTGCAGCCAGACACAATATATTTTACACAAAACACAGCTCTTAGTTTGGTGGTTGTATTTGAAAAGATTTTATTTTTCTGCTGCAAGTAGGGTTCACATTATCTTAACCCCGATCTGAAAGTGGGTAAAAGAGACTGGAAGACCTCTGCTTAAATGTTTCGCTGTTGATAAATCCTTACATATGGCAAAGAGAATAGCTGCAAAAAGCAAGCAGTAGCTTAACCAGTTTCCTGAAACGAAAGACGAGCTGCAAGGCCACTTCAGCTTTGTAATACCCGCCTGCAGGGGGACACAGCCAAATGCAAAATCACTGTTTCTCTTTTAAAGCTTCCTTTTCCATCTTTGTATCGGGATCCTTTCTGTGTTGTTGCTTTCTAGGGAGTGCTGTTCGTAGGGATATTTTATACTGGACAGCATTGAGGCTGCCTCAGGTATGAGATGCAGTCTGAAAGGAGTTACTGTTCCTACATGTCCAGAATTCAGCGTAAACACTTATCATCCTCAAACTTCCCCGTACCTCACCCTTGCCTTGCCTTGCCTTGGGGCCACAGTATGTGACTACATAGCTGAAACACACTTCCCTTGCTATCGGGAGGAAGAAAGACTCCTGTTCTCCTGCTGGCTTTACGCGTAGAGAATCTGCAGAGAGTTTGACTCCTGCTGCCTATGTGAAGCCTAGGAGGCAGCCTGATACTCTCCTTGCTTTTCAGTTCAAATTTCACTAGAGCTGGAATTTGGGAATAAAAATATATCAAAAGCCCGTTTGAGAACTAAAATCTGGATCCTGTGAAGAGTTAAATGTGGCCTGAGTGGCTTTGAAATGCAGCAGTGTGCCATGCTTGCAGGTTTTGGGACATGACAAGAGAGATGGCAGGCAGTCACAATTGCCACGTATATTCTATGACTTTTGTGCTCTGTTACCTGTTGCTCCAATTTTTCTTCACGTTCGATGTTGAGACAGTATTCTCTGTGCTGAGGGATAGCTGTGTGTTAGTCTGGAGACGCCTGGTGTGGCTTCACATGGTGATGTGCACGTATCAGAGAGTTTTCGGTTTCTTTGACATATGCATAGTCATATGCTCTTGATTATGTCAGTGATAGTTTAACCAAGTTGCATGGCCAGCTTGCATCCTCATCCCATAACTGGAAACATGAGGAAGAGTGGTGCAGAGAGACAAGGCTTGTTTGCTTGTCTGTGTGCTTGTTACCTGCCTGTCTGGTCTGTACTGTGTTTTTGTGCAAGCTAGGTTCACAACCAGTTTACTGTTCTCTCGTGTTCCCCAGTGAATGTTGTTACTCACTTATCATCCTTTTTCATTATATTCTCCTTGTCTGTTCTGAGAAAACTAACTTGCATATTCTTGGGGTTTGCGTTACCTTCCCTGTGCTGCATAATTTATGTAGAAAATCAAGCATTAAGTACGTGTGGGAAACGTGCCCTTCTCCATTTCCCCATTTCCTGGCATGTTCGCTTGAAGAATTTTATTATCTCTAGATACAAACTGCTTTCCATGAGGTGGTGTTTTTCTGTCAGTCGTACTCTTGGTCTGGAAAGAAAGAGAGATAGAACTGGAGTAGGACCGCTGAAAAGACAGAAGGGACCTCAAGTGCATGGAATAGCCACTGGGCACATTATGGCTACAGAGGGAAGAGAACTTGATTTTATGGAATGCTGCTGTGCTATAGCAAGAAAGCACATGGGTTGCTCTAGATACAGTTACAGGAACAAGCTGTGATCTGAAGAGCTTTCCTGAGGTCAAGGAGAGTGAGAAGACTGAAAATAGTGATTAAGTTGAAGGAAATCATGAAAGTGCAGTCAAAACCGACAGTGACTGGGTTAGTTTATCAAAGAGCTCAGAGCTCTCATTTCAGATGATATAAAAATATTCTATATTTTGAGCAAAGATAGGCAAGCTTCATCCAGAGCATTTTAATGTATAAAAAGATAAAACGAAAGTCACGTGGACCAGTTCTCTTTTGTCTGCAGTGTTACAGACCCAGGATTAGCAGAGGTTTGAGGTGTGATTTCTTATTGGCTGATGTTGGAGTGGAAGATACTTAGGATAATGTAATATTAATCAGAAGATGTTTAGAGATTAATTCAGGTGACCAAACTACAATTATGAGACTGGAGGAACCAAGTGTAATGTGTTGGTGAATGCATTTATTTGACACACCTAGACTAAGAGATTGCCAGTGCTAGAAATAATGAGTTTTCCTGACTCCATTGTCCATCTAAAGGGCCATTAAACATGTTGTAAGGCCTGAAAGTGTCTGACAATTATTAATTCTCTTGGCTGTTTCTAGTAGAGCAGACACCCAGATTTTTTTTCAGCTAGGTATTTTAATGGCACTAGCTTTTTTAATTCACTGGCAAATTTACCATGTCTCTGGTGTGCCTCAGAGTATGGTGGTGTATGTATTAAAAAATATTTTAAAATATACAAAAGATATGTGGACAGGCTGGAGAGGGTCCAGAGAAGGGCCACACAGATAATCAAAGGACTGGGAAGCCTGCCATCTGAGGAAAGGCTGAGAGAATTTGAGAGAATTGGGTTTGTTCAGCCTTGAGAAAAGGTGGGTTAGGGAAGACCTCATCACCGTGTTCCAGTACTTCAAGGGTGGCTACAAAGAAGATGGAGGCTCCCTTTTTACAAGGAGTCACATGGAAAAGATGAGGGGTAAGGAGTACAAATTACCTCTGGGGAGATTACGATTGGATACAAGAGGAAAATTTTTCACAATGAGAACAATCGGCCGTTGGAATAATCTCCCCAGGGAAGTGGTGGGTTCCCCAGCGTTGGGCACTTTTAAGGTTCAGCTGGGCAGGGTGCTGGGCCGTCTCGTCTACACCATGCTTTTGCCAAGAAAGGTTGTACCAGATGATCCTTGAGGTCACTTCCAACCTGGTATTCTATGAATCTACGATGTTAGAGATGTGTTTGTGGTAGATTTGATTTGGTGTGAAGTCCTCCTGGTCCTTGTACTGTTGCTTCTCTGATGGCTTTTTCCTCCCTGCAACTTTCCCATTTACCTGCAGGTTTTCTCTGGTAGTTCCAAAGATGTTCCCAAAGCATGTTACTGCTCAGCTCTGCTGTTCTGTGTCATTACCTGCCTTGCAACATGCTGCAAGATGTCGATTTTTCTTTCTTTGCTTTGCCCAGGAAAACAAATCAGTAAGCTGAGTTTGAGTGATGGGGCTGAAGATTTGTGTTGCTGCTTGTTTTCTTATGCAGTGGCACGTCCTTGGTAGAAAAGCAGACTGCCCGCTCCAGTGTGCTCTGCTTCCAGTGCAGACAGCTGGTTCTAGCCGAAGGGAAGACTACGCTATTTTACGGTGTGGGAAGTGTTGAAAATGCCGATTGTAGTTTTTCTAACTCTCTATTTCCTGTAAAATATTACTAATATTTAGATAGCCACAAGGGAAGGGAAGGGGGTAAAAGGCCGTGTGATAAAATTAATGCGGATTTTCTGCTCTGTGAAAAATTCTGGCTGAAATACAAGGGAGAAAAAACTGATTGTACTTTAAAAGATATAATAATGCTGTAATCTAGTTGAAAAATAAACCTAAAACTATCCAAACTGAAATACTTTTCAAAAGCCAGATTTTAACCTAAGAGAAGCCAGAAGATTCTTAAAGCGGGGATATGAGCTCCATTGCTGATGATCTCTCGGGGTGAGGAATACTCTGTGTCTTGCCCTAATAATGATGCCCTCATAGGCTGTGGTTCTGTTCCTGGCAAGGACTCGGACTTTTTCCCCAGAGCTGGGGCTGATCTGGCATCCCTGTGCCTTGCTCCTCATGAATAAATGGTGTTACAGCTCTTCTGCAAGTGGGAGCTGGCCCTGAGTGACTAGTGGTTGTACAAGTAGTCAGCAGCAGAGCCAAGAACAGAAATGAGATCTCCTACGTACCAGTCCAGCGCTCAATATGCGCAACCATATTGCTTACTGCAGAGGTACCTGTCAGACTAGTGGAAGTGTTTCAATTATTCCTCCAGGTTTCCTGGCTATTTTCAGTCTACGCGAAGGCCTGGCAGTCAGTTTAAGCTTACAGTTAATGCAAGGATTAAATGTTAGAAACTAGGAGAGAAAAGGATTTAGAGTTGGCTTAGAGTAAGGCTAGTAGCCTTTGGGCTGCAGCAATGTAAAGTGAGCTTTATTGCCAATTGGTTTTTTAGGTATTCTGTTTCTGATACATCAGTATTATTTTTGCATTATTAATATTTATTAAATGCTTGAGAGCATGTGTGGCACTGTACCAGGACCAGAGCAGTCAGGGACTCGGTTTCCATGGCAGCAGGAGCACAGTCCTGTACTTGCAGACGCAGAAGGGCTCTTTTTGGCAACTGCTCTCTGTGCTGTGATTACTTTTTCTTTTTAAAGATAGATATATAATTTAAATTCTAATTCATTAGTGCTGCAGAATCTTGTCCATCCTGGGTGAGAATTTTGCCTGCTGTAAGTTTCTTTATCTTTTCTGGAGTTCTAGCCTGGTTTCTGTAGCTTCTGTGGGTGTGATTTCTTTTACTTGCAAAACATTGAAAGAGGGGTGAAAAGAGTACATTTAAAATCCATTGACATAGATGGAAATTTCCTCTTGATTTTGGTTAGATTTGAAATGTTGTGTTGTTGTAGACTTCTCTTCCTTTCCAAGTAGCCTGTAGCATAATTTTATCAATTTAAAAACGTAATTGTTGAAGAAACTAGTCTGTACAACTGACAAGATACTCTTAACTTTTTTCCTCATTTAGAGAACTGCTCTGATTCCAGATTTTAACTTTGTTTTGTATTTTAACTGGCCTTCTTTTGTACCTTTTTCATGCCTCCTTCCTAGAGATGTAATGTGTAGTATGATGTACACGACATTTTTCTTAATTCCAAACAGTGAATTAAAATTTTCTTTTGATCCCAAGTCTTCGTTCAGCTGTGCATTACCCAGTAGAGGTTTTCTGTCTATCTTTGCTTTCCATGCATAAAGTTAATGCAATTAATTTGTTTGGTGGCTTTTCAGGCTTTTTCTATTTTAGTCAAACTAGTTGAGTAAGGTTGTAGGTATCTTTCCAGATTGGTTGCATGGGTCTCTTACGATACCGGTTGCTTGGCTTGGTGATTTAGTAGTGAATGTGTATCAGTAAATCTTGCTGGATTTGCCAGAACTATTTTGTCCAGATATGATGCGATTCTGTGTGATCCAGCGAGTAGCTAAGAGCATAAAAATCAGCTGTAGCAGGAGTAGTGAATATACCTGCACCGAGAAGAATTTCAGATGTAGACTTACAACTGTTCCTGTAGACTTCTCATCCTGAATCACAATTGCATCTATGCAGCTACGTATGAACGGAGAGAAATGCCCTGGTTTCTTCGATAACAAATGCCAGCGTTGACTGATATAGGCCAAGAAACACCTCCTGTCTCTGTAACTGAGTGGTTCTGTTCTTGTTGATGTAGTTGTGTTACACTGATAACACATTTGTCATCCAGTGGCTGGTTTACAGTTTAGCTTCCTACAAATCTTCACCCTACAAGTGGACTAAATATTACCTTACGGATGTGAAAGCTGATGCTTAGAGAAGTTATCCTTTGCTCAAGGCTGTAGAGTGATTCAGCAACTCATTGTGAACATTAGTGACTCATGAGGAATGTTCCCAATTTCTTGTTTTCTGGTCCATTATCGCTTTGTTTCACACATATAATGGTGTTCCTTGGATTAAATAACTGCTCAAGGGCTTAGTCTTTGCCTTTGTCATATACAGCTTGTAAAATATTCAGAAAAATCCCATTGTTGAGATAACTCACTGTTTCAACATTCTAGTGTTGGGTCAAGTGCAAGAAATACTTCAAATGGATCTCTTGTATTTAATATCAAAGACACACAAAATACAGGCGGTTGAGGGAGAACATGGTATTTGTTTGGCTCTTGAAAATGGACTTCTTTCTTTTTGTACATTCTAACATATCCTAAAGAATAATAGAGCACAGCCTGTATACAGGCAGTCATCACTGCGGCCACCTCTTCAGCTGGCCAAAAGTCCCAGTTTTGAGACTGCACATGACAGATTTTTTTTTCATTGCCAAAAAAGCTCTTTCCATTTCCTGTTGGGACACAGTCTCTCCAGACCTCCTTTATCTCCATGCCCGCACCTTGCTGTTATCTGAGCACTAACTATTGAAGTAATTTATCACTAGTGCACCCTTCCCGCGATAAATTTTTTGTAACGTATCCTTGACTGGCAAGAACCGAGACGACTGGGGATGTTTAATTTGCTATTATATATTTTATGGCTGCCTCTCTTTTCCTTCTTCCTCTCTTGTGTAAAACAATAAAGATACAATTTAGATTGCACAACTCTTTTAAGTTTGCGCAATATTAATTTCTGCTAGCTTGATAAGTAGGGCTGCATCCTTACCTTGGTGGCAATAACAGGTCGCATTTAAATTAGCTGGGTACTACTGGGTGATCCCGTTGGGCTTGTTGTACAATTAAGAAGGGATAACCTGTATGGGCACAATTCTTTGGTACATGATAAACAATGAGTTTTGAAGGGAAGCTCTGGAACAATCTCTGCCAGGATCACATTGGTGTAAATTGCACACTTTACCTCAAGAAGTTGCTCTTTGCTGGGTGATTTCTGTTCCCCTTTACACAAGAGCTCTTTAACACAGAATTTTGTCCTATTTTTTATAAAATGTGTTATGTATGTTTGCCCAAGGTGCCAGTGCGTGTTGATCCCTGAAGTTAAATGAGGATTAAGGAGCTGCGTTGATAGGTGCTGACAAGAATCGCATCCGTCCAGTGCTTGGCTGGAGGGACTCTGATCGTAACATGTCACTTCAAAGAGTGTGAGTGCAGAGCAGGGGAGAAATCCTGGGGCCTGCTGTATAAAGCCAGGCACCCGCTTCTAGAGGGAAATTACAAATAACGTAGTTAATTTTTCTTCATGGTTGTGGATGAGTATGTGCTTGAGCAATGTAGAGCTTTTCCCAGGCTTGCACACAGCATCTCATTGCCATGCTAGAATAATTTTCCTTCAAGTCCTTCTGCATGAGTTTAGCCATTAATTCTCATGGCCCTGTTTCACAGAGTGCTTGTACTCAACAGCAATGCACAAAGCCTTTGTTAACAAACACCTTCTCTCACTCCAGCATTGAAGGAGACTCCGCAAAGCTCGGCTGAGAGCAGCAGGCATTTCTTCACATTTGATTATGCACACAATCATGTGAATGCTGCTGGCCTTATTTTGTGCGAATACTTGTAGAAGGGATTAATAGCTCCTGCACAAACGCTGTACTTCAGCGGGCTAGAAGCTGCAAAGTTCACCCTGCCCAGATTTATTTAGTTCGTTTACAGTATTTTTAAACTTTGAGACTGAAATCAAGGTTGAAGCTGCTAGGGTGACAGTGCTGGAGAGACCGGAGCTGACGTGGAGCTTCACACCTGCCTACTGTTGACTTCAGTTCAGTTCAGGGCAGTCGTGTACCAAATTGTTGTGAAGTGTATTGGCAAACGATAACCCAGATGATGTGTTTTCATAGAACAAAAGCCATTGCCTGTCACTGAGCAGTTCTGATCCTCCAGCTTTCAAGGTCAGGACTGCGATATTCTGTACCACGGGAAATGTTGCGTTCCTGCAGCAAGAGCCAGATTTGTGCTGGGGTTTACAGTGGCCTCGGCTTACAGGGCTGTTGCACTCGCAGCTTCCCCTCTGCCTGCTTAGCACTGTACGAGTGTTTCAAGAAAACTTGAAACCAAAATATCTTTTTAGAAGAGGCTGTTTTCTTTACTTCCTTCTCCATGTAAGCTGGATAGCTGTCAGTGGGTTGTCCATAATAGTAAGGGTTGAGCAGTGATCTTTGTTAGTAACAGGTTCCATTTCTGTACCGTGATGTGCAGGCTTCTTTATCATATCATAGGGTTAATTTTAGAGTGCAAAAAAGATACTTCTGTGGCAGTGAAAACCACAGAGGGGGAGAAAGGCAGCGAAGTACAGGACCTAATCTGCCCCTTTCCCGCAAGAACTTTTTTTTCGTTCTGTGGGGGAGTGTGAGTTGAATGGAATATGTTTCTGATGCCACATTCAAACTATATTCAATGACTGGTTTAGGGCAGAAGCTTGCTGTATCATTTTTGAATAGGGTTTTCTCCTTGCTATGTGTTTTTATTGAAGTCTTGTGGGATTAGGTTTCTTGAGGAAAAGAACAAGCCTGATGAGACCTAGAACAACATACCGAAATTCCCTAAAGCTTTTCTTTAAAAACTGTGGGTGCTTTTTGTGACTGTGGTACAACTGAAAGCTGGTGTCATATCTCCTTGAGCTGATGGGGATGAGTTTCCCGTAGACAAAGCTTTTCTGGTGCATCAGGTTGACCTTTAACAGAAAATGGGCTTGTGTAAATGTCGTTTTTCTACAGTAATCAGTTGGGATTATCTGTTACTGTGTTGGCTTTTTTATCTGCTGTTACAATAGCAGAGGTTTTTACAGCATTTTGACATGTAAGAATGATGCAGGTTTCACTGTCTTACACTGGATAAATTCTTGTCAGTAGATGTGAAGGAGAGGATTCATACCTGTTAGCTCTGTGTGTGTGTGAGAGAGAATTCTATTTCTCATTGGATATGAATTGGAAGATAGAGGATCTAATTTCATTCTGAAGTGTTAGAAATCAAAATATTAAACAATGAGTATCTTGGGATTCGGGGAAGATACTTGCTGTGCGTTCTGCTCTAATTAATTGTGACGTTTGATGGGGTTTCGTTATTGCTTTAATCTATGGACAGCACCATTCCCTGATGTTGAAATTTGAATTAAAAACCCCCATCTTGTCTGCGTGATGGCTCAGCCTGATCTTGCTGCTGCAGAATTCTCCGAGGAAATGCTGATTTGTTATTTCAGATTGCCGATTAACAACTTGGCCCTGTAGCTTCATAGCACAGGCTTGACCTTCTCCCTGCTGGCATAGCTCTGTTGAGATTGATGTCTTTTAGCTGGAAGAACTGCTGCTGTGGGCCCAGAAAGGCTGAAAGGAGAGGGATTTATGTGGTCCGTGAGGTTCTGCTGTGAGAAGAGGCCTGGTCAGCCTCTCTGCGCCTGCGAGGCTGCGTGGGTGCAGCCCAGCCACCAAGGGCTCCTCCAGTGTGCGCAGGGCCACCATCTCCCATCCAGGCCGAGTTTTACCTCGGGTACATTTTATCTCCCGAGGTAAGCCTTGTGAAATAATACTGAGGGGAGCAATGTTGTCTCACAGGAATATGCTGAATAAAACATTGCATTTTTAATTGATGTTTCAAGGGATCTTTTGTCTTCCACGGTTATAAAGTCACAGCTAACAGTGAGGAATGGTTTCCAAACTCAAAAATCAATGGTTTCTGTCCTGTTTTGTTCACAAAAATGTTTTCTGCAGCCATTGTCATTGGAGTATTACCCTGTTTTCTTTTAGCCTCCAGAACTGAACGGAGCATCATCATGGACCTTCAAAAAATCAAGGTCCAGTCCTGGTCTGTGATGTGTGCTTTGTAATGGTACAGATTGAAGTGGTTTCTGCAGTACTGCAAACAGGAATAATGTTGTGCAGGAAGAAGAGCAGGTTTGCTGGGGAGATACCGTGTTTGACGACTCCTTGATAATAGCCAAGCTGTCAGTTCCCACCTAGTTATGTGCAGAGTAGACTTGACAAAGTGGGCAGCAATTTCTGGGCTTGGACCACTGTTTTGTTCCAAGTGGGGATCAACTCTTCTGTAATTCTGTCTTGGGAAAGAAAGTACAGTTTCATTCCGTTCTTGGTTTTATGCATCCCCCTGCTACTATGTGAGGACTTCCATAGGCAAGGCATGAAAACAGAAACCAGACCCAGAGTTCTCAGTGTGGTACAGGTGTAGCGCGTAGGTGTGAGCTTTAACACAGGAATACTAAAAGAGTAGGAAATCACAAAGATTGACATAATATTTAAAGTGTATTGAGAGCCTGCTTAGGGCAGTAAAATCCTCTCAGTCACTTTGACTTTCCAGTGCCTCTGGTGTGTACCCTGCCCTAGACAACAAACATTGCAGCAGCTAAGGCTTGGCCCACAGTTTGCAGCCTGATCTGTCATAGCAGGGATGGGCCTGAGGGAAATGAGCAGCGGTTCTTGGTCCCACAAAGTGGTGTGCGGGCTACGCTCCTACCACCGCTTGGGCTGAGTTTTCCCAGTTGAAGCTCCTTGTCCTGCCTGACAGTTTTGTGTCCTGTCCTGAATATGGCTTGGAAGGCCTTGATATTACTGCTTTAATCCACTTGCTTATGAAAAAACTTTGTTTGTGTTCTGTTTTAAATATTGTGCAATATATTCAACTGACAAAAAATCCAACCAAAACAAAAAAACCCCATAACCCTGAACCATTTGGCAAGGTGGTTTTTCCTGCTAAGCTGCAGGCTATTAGACTGCACAGCAGAACTCTTGGTGAGCTCAAACCAAGTTTATTGTTGCTGTGTATTTAGTGAGTCACTGTAAACCTCTATAATTCTGTTATGTCAGTATCGTAACTTACATCCTGCTTTTTCAGTACCCGTTCCTCAGCTAATATTAATAGGATTTTCCTGTAATATGTAGATACTAAACCACTTCCAGAGTATTAGATTTTTAGTTTGACTGCCCAAAATGACCAGGAAGAATTGCCAAATGTGAGTAGGTACTCTACATTTCTGTCCCCGATGTGCACTTGTTTATAAATGTGTTAACTGGATGGAGATTTGTTTTGATGAGCTTTTGCTGGGTTGGACTTTTGTTCAAACAGCATTATGTCTGAATAAGTGAGTCAAACTGTATTTGTGTTTTCCAGCATGCTGTCTCTCCTCCAAATGAAGAGCAGTTAACTGTCGTTCAGTCCTGCTGAATCTATTGTATTACAAAGTTTTTCTAGGAAGGTGGCTATAGAGTAAAATTGTACCGCTCTTGCAAGGATCATTGCTCACAAAGGCTTCATGCAGCCCCTCTGGGGACAACGTTCAGGGTCTGTGTTCTGGGGGAACATGCAGATGACAGCTCGTCCTGCTGAAGGGCGATTTGGGTGCTTTGGACAGTTAGGTTAGCAGTTCTCCACTGGAAAGGTGCCTGCCTGTGCAGAGAGCTTAGTGTAAGCTTGCCTGATTGGGCTCACATGCTGGGAGACAAGGGGAACTAAAGAGAAATAAAATGTCACCAGAGCTGATAATGAAACCCCTGTGCAAGGTCTGGTGAGCCAGCTGGAAACTCAGCCATGCCTGAACTTTGTGGTTTTAATAAATAGAGCTTGTGTGATGCCTGTTGAGAAAATATGCCCAATGTGGAGAACCCGTAAAGAGCAGAAAGAGGATGAAATGGGAAAGGCAGGCTGAAAGCTTGATAAAACGCGTCCCTGTTTCAGTAGGCTCTGTGGCAGGCTCTCCCCTCCTCACCCATACGCACTGTGCAAACTTAACCTCAGATGTCATCAGAGGAGGTCCTCATCTGGAAATGAAGAGCTGTTTGTGCTCAGGCCTGTTCAGTCCTTAGCTTGAGGTTGCTGACAGAAATTGTGATGGTATATTCTGTACCATGTAGACCTCACCAGTTCTTTGGGAGCAGATAACTCCCTTCCAGCCTCAGGTGAGTCTAGTTGGATCCCAGCTGTCATGCCATAAAGGTGAATGGCTTTCCCCATCTCATGACCTGGTCTGATGGGGTGACAGCACAGGTACTGAAACTTGCCAAGCAGCATGTACGCTACGGGAAAGCAGGAGACCTTTGCATTGATTTATTGTTCCTATTCCCCACGGAACTGGCTTTGCATTCAGAAGATTATCGCTGTCAATGCAGAGAACTGGAAGGGTGCAACTGTATGTTAGTAACGTGGTCTTCTGCTGCAATAAGTAGCAATTGGAAAATAAAAATGCCTACCTTACTTGTTTGACTATTAATGGGGCAGATAAGGCCCAAAAGTAATATTTAGGTTATTCAGTAAATGCCCTATTTTTTAAAATGAAAATAAGAAGTCTCATTATAGCCATCAAGAGATGCAGGGTACTTTGTTAGAATGTGGGCTGTTTATTCAGGCAGGGGCAGGAACTTGATATAAAATACCTTTTGTGTTTTTATTATTGGTGCTTTAAGTTCACATTGACAAACCCCTTCAGCTCTCATTTTCCCAATTTACCTAGTCATGAGATGGGGAAATAGTTTGTCTTTGTTTTTGTAAAATAGCACAGTCGATACGTGGTCAAAAGAGTGGAATAGGAGCTTGGTATTGCTATTTAGTTAAATGTGTGTGCTTGCAAACAAAATCAGCAAATTGGCATTTGGTCAAGAGTAGCAGCTTTCAAGTTTAGAGGGACGGACTTCTGAATCCAGTAAGAATATTGAATGCAACCCAGATGGCATCCTGGAGGGAAGTTTTGTGGCATCAATTAGCTTGTAGGTGACCGTGCTTCTAGCCAACTGTGAGTTATTTGGCAGCTTGCCACTTGACTGTTAGTGAAAATTCAAGAGCAATAAGACTAGAGTTCCTGAGAGACAAAGAGAAAGATGTCTTCACTTCAGAAAAGCAATTTGTGGATACTGTTTCTTAAATGATTTAAGCTGTCTGCTCTTGTACAGCCACATATCTCAGCCTCATTTATATACATTTATTTACCACATTTGTATGAATAAACCCATTTAAAACTTCTCTCAAATTTCACGTGTAGTTTGTTCTCAGCAAGGAATCTGCAAATAAAAGGGACACTAATAACTGGATCAGTGCCCTTGTAGCTATTAGAAGGTGAGCTTAATTTAACATTTCCTTCTGGAAATGATGTTCTTATCTAGATTTTAGGACGTTGGTATTTCTACTGCAGGTTAAGACTGAATGAAGTTGTTGCACACTGGACCCAAAAGGAGCTGCCAAATCCCTGAAAAACTGGCTGCATTGTAGTAGATTGTAGTACCCCAGGCTCATTTCATGTCACTGAGCTCTGAGTCTGAAGAGCAGTGACAGTAAACACCCATTATGGAACAGCTGTGGGAATGTGACTTAGCTGATATTAGAAAGAACTGGGATCAGTTTTTGTTGACTTACAGAATGCGAATCAGCTTACAGAAATGTTTCTGCATGACTTTCCTTTTTTTTTTTAAAGTCCATTTTAAAGGGACTTAAAATTGTCTCCATGTCTCAGGTGCTAACATTTCAGATGGCTTTTTCATCTGTGCAGTGAGGGATAATTAGGTTTGTAGAGCAGATGTTCTGGAAGCCTGCACTGCAGTATGCCTGGTTGTTTCTGGCTACGAAGATTCACTCCTGGGTGCACTTGTTTTCTTTTTATGTAGGAGAATGGCAAATTCCCAAACAGCCTTCTGTATCCAGTAAGGACTTCAAGATTTCATACCAGATTTAATCAGTAAATGCTTCACTAAGAGCTTTAGAAAGGAACAGTTCTGCTCCCAATAATTTGTTTCAGCTGCTTAGTACTGAGTTTTCACTCTGTACTGAAATGTGTTGTAGCTTTTTCAAAATGAGCAGAAGTGTTTGCAAAGAAGTAATGATGGTGAGATTTTTCATTCCATTCTCTTGAGGCATAACAATTAAAAAAAAAAAAGGCCCTAGGAAAAGTGGAATTATACCATTATCCTGGAATTGCATTCTGTTGTGTACTACCTTGTGCCATACTGCCTGTTGGAGGAAGAAATGAGGTTTTGTAAATAGCCAGATAGGAACAAGGATATGAATTGTGACTATGGATGCAAGCTAAGAGTGACCTAGCACTAGCCTTATAAAATACAGAATGTTCTTCATGGCACTTTTTGGTCTGGAGATGGTGTTTTGCTCAGTTTTATCACATCACACAAGGTTGCATGCTTCTTCCAGTGCAGCTGTTATGAAAAAGGCAACGTTTTGCTTTTGAAAAGCATTAAGTGCAGAAAGTTACTAAATGGAGGTAGCCTTTTTTATCAAGAAGTTACATCTGACTTTTTACTGAACTGGTAATATTATATGCAGATGTGCTTTCCCTCAACATTTCATGAGGTATGCCTGTTTTTCATAGACAAGGGCTTAGTCAGCTGATCTTCTGCTCTTCAAAGGCCAACAACTCCATTCCAGAGGGGACAGGTGTCTTTCAGAAATTACTCTGCTAGGTCATTCCTTCTGGCATTAGTCCAATACAGCACACACATTTGTTTTTACAACTTCAAAAAGATGTGGTATGAGAAACAAAAATTGCTTCAAGGAAGGACCTGGAGACACAGCACTAAAAAAAACCCAAAAGCTTTCAAAGCTTCACAGGAATCCATGTATGGGGAAAAAAATACTACATATTCAAAGTGATGCAGTGGGAGATTTTTCTGGGCGATATGCTTTCAACTGAGAATCAGAAGTGGACGCTAGTTTCTTGTAGCTGGGGTCAGTTAGGTTGTAATTCTGAGAAACTCCTCTCCAGTTTGAAATCAATGGAAATTGCAGGGATTTCCTTGATCTAGTTCTTAGATTGCAGACTACTGAAGAAACAAACACAGGCATGCACTCTTCAGGCATTTTACAAGTAAAGCCAAAGCATAATGTTATTTTTAGATGTGTTTTTTTAAAATTCCTACTGAAAGAGCTTTCTCTCTCTGCTTTGCATAAGAATGAACCTGGCAATCAGATCCTTATGTAAATAAAACTTGCAGCTCACTCAATCAATATTTTGTTCTTTTCTTGGCACGTATAGAATAAAATCACAGAAGCGCTTGTTGATTTTCACAATTAATGCTGATCTTGCAACAGCAGTCACAATTTTAAGAGTCACCTGAAATCTAAGTCTCTGCAAAATCCTGGTCAGAGAATTTTTTTCTTTTTCCAGCGGAGGTCACATAGTCACGGCACTCATCTGTTCTGAGGATCTTAATTTTCATACCAGTTTTGCAGAATCACGTTCAAGAGATGCATGTTTCTCCCCTTTAAATACCGCAATAATTAGGAAGACATTGTGGGAACTGAGTCATCTGTGTGACTTTCCTCTCATCCTCAGTACAGGATGAATCCTCCTTGTGCCTGATGCACAGGAAGGTTCAATTACTTCAGTAGTTTATGCAGTGATCTATCAGTTGCTGAGAGAGAGAGAGGAAGCAATAAATATGGCAGAGGGTTGCTATGCATGTACAATTCCTGTTGCTGGCAAAGTTCAAAGCCTGTTTCAATTTTCCCGTGATTCTTTCCAAAGAATCCCTCCAGAATGTTCTAATATCTTGTCAGGGCTGTGCTCCAAGGATGCTGGATGAACTGTCAAAAACCGAAGTGCTACAGTGCTTCCCGTATGCAATGGCAGCTGCTGCAAGGAGGAGAGGGAACAGTGCACTGTTCCCTTCTGCTAGCAACAGCAGGAAGATCTTGTAAGGGGCACTGTAATATTTTAGTACCTGCTGGGACAGTTGTATCTTCTTTTTATCTCTGAAGCAGAAAAGTCTCACCAAGCTGTAAGGTACTTACAATTTGGAAACTTGGCTGCTGCTGATCAGCACTGAGAACTGAACTTTAAATCTGATGCACCAAAGGTGTCCAAGGCTGACACAGTGATTTTGAAGGCATTGGGATGTTTCCAGATACAAGATCATTAATCTTCAGAGTAGACAAGACCTTGATTTAACCTCTGTGCCCTCTACAGTGTCTGTTGTGTTGATGTGTTACTGGCCAGTAGAAGTAGTCCAGTTAATCCTCAGCAGAATTTGAACTTCTGTGGCTTTCACGTTTTGAAGTCAGCACTGCTCCTCCTGTGGGATCGTCGGGTGTGGGTTTATGCAGGACCTGTGAGGACATTTGCCACATGTTAATGGAAAAACTAATGCTCGTGCTGTTGTCTCTTTGCCCAAGGTTTTTGGCATGGTACTGCATTCCTATCAAGTCACTGCTCTTAGGCTTATGACTTTCCTATACTCATGGGACATTTTAAATTTACAGGGTTTTTTCCATTTCATCATGGTGGGTACTACTTGGCAGTTTTGTTGAATGTGGCATCTGAATTTTTTAAAAATGCTTTTCATATTTTGTAGAAATGACGAAAGGAGGACTTGCCTCTTACCCTCTGGTCTAGTGGTGACTCAGCAACCTCGCAGGCTTGCACACCTGCCAAGAATTCAGGTCAAGTGGCCCAGTGTGATTTGTGCTGGTAGTCCCAGGTGTAGACAGACCAGAAAAGATGACCTGCGGCCCGAAGGACATCTGTGTTCCTGTTCCCTGCTTTATTCTTATGTTTAGGATTGTCTGGCCTTTGTGTCATCTTCACCTTTTATGTCTGCGAACAGAGTGGTGACAAAATGTGTTCTACAGACTTATCTTGGCAGCACCAAAACCAGAGGAAAATTGTGGTCTGTGTTCTTTGCCTTTAAAATCCTCCTGCAGAAAGGGTACCAGCACGGTGGCAGAATTTATGAAATAAACAGCTGTGGGTGAGTTCCAACTCTGACTACTTTCCTCCCAAGTAGGAATAATATTTTTTGGTCGCTGCTTACACTGACTTGAGATGAAGCAGGGTTTCAAGTGCAAAATATTTCACAGGCAGTTACCGAACCAAAGCTATCCAGCTGTCCCTTTTGGGTGTTTTCTTAAATATTCAGTAGGATCCCTGTCTTTCCAGTCCAAGTTGTATCACTCACAGCAAGGTTGCTTTTAGGATTTCTAATGGCTTTCTCTTCCATTTGACTTTTGTATTTTGCAATAAATTATACAAACCTTTGGTCTAGTGCCTCATTTGGTTACCTCCTGTTTAGTATTTTTCTGAGAAAAGTGCCTGAAAAGCACAACCAATCCATGACACTAATGCCACTAATTGCAGCTAATGAGCGTTTTTTAGAGCATTCTCACAAGCAAATCCAAACCCAGCCTAGCAATGTTCTAGGCTACTGCTTGTGTTGAATTGCTTTTTATATTTTTATTAAGTTTTAAAATGTAATGTTTCAAAGGTTGGCTGTAGATAGTTGTCAGCTTCTTTAGGTCTCTGAGCACCCTGACCCTGGCTGGAAGCATAAAGTCTCTTTATGTCATGCATCAACACAGAGTGCATTTCACAAAATTAAAAAACAAATTGTCTGTTTGAGTTTCTGCTCTCATTGTAAATTTGTAATTCAGTCCCGAATCTTCCATACTCACTTTATAAGTCTGTCCCTATTTTGACTTGGTTCGTTTGGTTTGGTCTGGTCACATATTCTGTTAGCTCATTGTTGTCAAGATCAGCGAGATCCTGAGTTTTGCTTAGTCAGGAGGCATTTATTAAAGAAAATTGCAGTTAGAGATACAGAACAAGATCTTCTGTAAGTACTCAGTTTAACAAAATCTGAGCCACATACTTGTCTTATGTGTCTTACCTGCATTTTCACCTCCTAGCCCCCAGCAATCAGCCTGATTTCTGTGACCTGCTCTTAAGAAAGCAGAAAAAGCCAAGTATTCTGTGTGAAGCTATGGATATTTTGGTTGGGTTGTCAGTGTGTCACTGACTGCCACCAAGCAGGATGTGTGCACGGGCTGAGGTTTGCTTTCCTTCAGTGAGGATGCTAATAAGCTCTCTCACACAGGCTGTCATTGAATCTTAATAAAGTTTCTATAATCATCTTTGAGACCTATACTTTGCTTTCAGACTTGATTGAAAATAATCAGCTGGTTTGATGAGTGGATATTAACAAGAAGTGTAACAGACAGAAAAACAGCATGATCATGTAATCATTGTGTCTTTAAGATACCAGTCCAGGAACAGACTACACTTCGACTTAACTGGAGTGCCAGCTTTGCCTCTGCCAGCACCAGGGGTAGGTTACAGATACATAACACAGACATCTAGTGGCTGAATGCCATACTGCGAATAAGAGGTGCCACTGGTGGATCCTGGCTCTGTGTGGATGCTGTAGAGGAGAGATACTTCCAAGATATGGGTCCTATCAATGCTCGCAGCTCCAGAATAATGAAAAATTTGACCGGCTTCATAGGTGCAGTTGCTTGCCCTCCACGGAGTGGGAATCAGTGCAGAAATTCCCCTGTAATACCCGTGAAGCTGGCAGATTGCCAACGGGAGCAGATTTATTGCTTACATTGTTGGGTTTTGTTATAGAAAAGTAGATGGATAAGTTCAGGGCTTAAGGTCGCTGTAAGAAACGCAGTTCAGAATTGGAGGAAGGTGATCAGTTGTTGGTATGCGATATTAATTGGTTTACATGGTTCTGCAGATCTCCCTTTGTTCATCCTTCTGTAAACCACAGACACTTTTCTTCCTCTGATTTGATTTCATATTATATTTTATCTTCATAATAGGTATTTTTATATATATTTGGGTGTAATTTTGCTTATCCCTGAAGTGCAGTTGTCCGATAATTGGCTCAGAGGACACTTGTCAGACTGCTGTGAGGTGATCCAGACTTGACTTCCTTCAAGTTTGGATAGAGCAGCTTTTAGGCAGTTTCTGGCCTTAATCCTGGAACATTTGCCTTGAGTCTGAGACTTGGTGGCTGTGACGCCCCTCTGGCAGCGGTGGCTTTGCCCTGGCTACGTAACTGGTACGAAGTCTCAGGCTTGTGACTTCCCTTGAACTTCCACTGTAAAGATCGAATTTCTTTTCTTTGATTCTGTTGATCTGGATTTCCTCATGGCAATCTGATTTCTTCAGGCTGTTTTTCTCTTTACTGTGCAGAAAAGAGTCATCATCTGGTCTCCCCTGTGCTCAGTTTGTTATTGACCTGCNCTGTAAAGATCGAATTTCTTTTCTTTGATTCTGTTGATCTGGATTTCCTCATGGCAATCTGATTTCTTCAGGCTGTTTTTCTCTTTACTGTGCAGAAAAGAGTCATCATCTGGTCTCCCCTGTGCTCCGTTTGTTATTGACCTGCAGATGCAGTCTGGTGTTCATGAAATATTAGACGTTGGTATTAGGACTAAGCAAGAAGTGTTTATTTATGTGCTCTCCTTTTTTTTGGTTAATTTAAGTAGATAAGGTAGTTAACAGTTACTGAAGAAAATTATAAAGGCTGTAGTGTGATGACAGTGATGAAAAATGCACTTTGGTGTGTGAATAGTGGTGTCATAGAAGAGACATGCAAGGTAAGCTTTCCACTAGTGGAGCTTCCTTCCAAGGAAGTACTACGAGATTAGTACTGAAAATTCAAATTTTTGATGAAAGAGATTTAGATTAGACGTCTAAAGGGTGGCAACAGTGAAGCTGTGGCATGAGCTATTTACGGGGTATGTCTATGACTGGAACTTACTAAGAACAAACAGACTTCTGTCAGGAGTGGTTCAGGGTGTTTGATCCTGCATTGGGACAAGACTTCGAGGTGGAAGACATTTCAAGATCCCTTCTGCCCTGCTTCCCTTTGCTGGGAAGGAAGTTGTGGCTGCCTGGTTCTCCTGCTGCTTCCTCTTTGTGCCTAAATTCAGAGAGGATGTGTTGTTTTGCTCTTCATTGAGCAATTGTTTCTATAAAAAAACCAGTCACAAAAATGGTCATCTCATTGTGGGAAAGAGATGCTCTCCTGAAGTAATCAGAGTTGTTCTTTGGAGACTGCAGGTTATTCTACGACAGCTGCCTAGTAAGCTTGCCTTCTCATGGTAAGTGCAACTCTTCAGATGCTGCAATTGCTCTGTCTGTTTTAGTGAGTTTTGCAGTTTGTCAGATCCACCCACAGAAAAACACACCAAATCTGAGATCCATAAACTACTATTGTTCTCAACTGACATTTGTTGCGGCTGTATTTTCAGTAAAAAAAGAAAAAAAAAAGTTGTACAATAAACATGGGATATTTTTCTCTTTCCAAGCTTCAGAGATCCCAGATGTGAGAACATAATCATAGAATGGTTTGGCTTGGAGGAAACCTTTAGATATCATCTAGTCCAGCCCCTTGCTGTAGGGAGGGACATCTTTCACCAGATCATGTTGCTCAAAGCCCTATCCAACCTGACCTCGAACACTTCCAGGGATGAGGCATCCATAACTTCTCTGGGCAACCTGTCCCAGTGTCTCACTACCCTCACAGTAATTTCTTCCTTACATCTAATCTAAATCTACCCTCTTTTAGTTTAAAACCGTTACCCCCTGTCCTATCACTACAGGCCCTGATAAAAAGTCTCTCTCCATCTTTCTTCTAAGCCCCTTTATATATTGACAAGCTGCAATAAAGTCTCCTGAGAGCCTTCTCCAGGAATCTGCAGTAAAAGCAAGTCAGGGGTATGGGGTGTTCTGACACTTGGATTCCGTGATACGGTTGTGTTAGGAATACCTACCCAGCAAGGTAAAGGGGAGAAAAATGCAAGGATGGCACAACTGCAGTAGTCTCAGAAAATAAGCATGCGTGGGACACTGATTTCACTGCTGGAGGACAAAAAGCAGTAAGAATGTAGAAGTCCAGTCTGCTCACTGAACAGAAAATCCAGTTGTATTTGAATCTGAGATAGAGGCCCTGGCAATTAAAGGCTGTAGGCCCTAATTTAGCTTTGAAAAAAGGACAGATTGGTAGTAGTGTTTCGTAGCTTGGGTTCGGGGCTGTGCCTGCGTGCTGCTAGGCTCCATCTAAGGGGGCTGTTAGCTTTAACTCCATGCAGGGATTTTCTGGTGTCTGTCAGTGCTGAAATGTGTTCATTAAAGGAGATGGTGCTGGTGTCAGACGTCCACATGCAGGGTTGTCACAGTCTGGTTATTCTGCAAAGATTAGTTCTTTCCTTGAATTTTTGCTGAAGATTGGCATGCGTTTCCTGAAGAAAATCTGGACACCCAGCTCTAAAAATAGCTGAAGACAACTGGCTTCTGAGTAGTTTGCAGCCAGTCTGTGGCCTTAGAGGAAACAAATCTGTTCATGAGCTTCTGGTGAGTTAATCCAATATGTGACTCTGTCCAGTCTTTTACATGTTCTCTTAGCCCGAAGCTTCGACTAGTTCACAAAATCACCCAAAGTGCAACGTCTGACATAAATTCAGGTAGGATTTAGGAGTTCAGTGTGGCACTGTACCCTTGTGCTGGATATGGCTGCTCCAGGTAAATCCAGCAGTGGGATATAGGATCTGCAACCTGTAGTAGCCCATGGTCTGAGCTATCAAGCAGTTGAAGCTCTCCTGGGCTGGGCTGTATTCACAAAATTGTGATGTGTCCATGTAATCAATGAGAAAAATCAACAGGACTCAGGATCTGTACACAAGTGAATAGGATTGATGGTTGTATAACTGACTGTCCTGTTACAGGTCTGCCTACCAGGGGAAGGTAAAAAGTAGCAGTATGCACGGTGAGACGTAGAGGTGTAAATCATTTTCAATGTCTGTATCTCCTAGCTTTGGGAAGAAGTGAGGCTCCAACTGAGTGGGAATGGCTGTGATGGCAGAGCTTTCAGTGAATTGAGGCAAGGTGTCTGTGCTTCGCTGCTTTGCAGAAATTGGTCCTTGGCTTCAGCTGCATTTTTGTGTGACATTGGACAAATCGCTTAACCTCTCTGGGCATCGTTGCTTAAAATGGAAACGTCAATATTCTTGCCAATCTTAGTGAGCTGTCCCTGGATTAATGGATAAATTTGCTATATAAAGTATAAGCATCATTTATGATGTATTTTATCTTGTTCAATTGCAAAGCAGCTGGGCTGTCTTGAAGTGGCACAACTGCCAGTAGTGTGAGAGGGGACCTGCTGTGTTTGCCTGAATCAAGACAGCCCCAAAACTAAGATTACTTATAAATACTTGAGATTGGTTTAGAAACATATTTAAAATGGGCTTTATTTAGTGTTTGAAGTTTGATCTGGTGCAGAGAAGTAAAGAGTAAAGAAAAGTAAAGAGGATGAAAACTTCACTTTGTCTAATGGACTCTCTGAGCTCTATGCTTTCAGAAATTGTTGGGGAAGGTGACAGCATAGACACTGACAACCATAGCTGTCATGAGCAAACCCAGGTAGGCAGAGGAAGATAAAATACGTTGTTGTACTTCCAAATAGCTCCTCTTCTGCTTTATTTGTTTAATTCCTTGGATCTTTGTCTTTAGCTGCCTATTTTTAAGCAAACTCTTCCTGTGCATTTTGATTATAATTACAATATTTAGAATTACAATGAATAACTACTCTTTAGCTGCCTTTACTGAGAAAAAGAGCCTTAATATGAAAAGTGGCAAATTGTTGCAAAGAAAGAAAAAGTGTTTTAAAGGGAAGGTAATGTAGATTACTCAACACAGGAGGAGCAGCATACACGTGGACAGCTACTGAAAATCATGGCCTGCAATTCTCAGCCAAAACAGCCCGTGGAAATAAGGACCCAATGGGGGAGTGTAGTGAGCATGATTTGGAGCAACACATTTGAGAAATCTGGCTCGTACAGTACCACTTGGCAGTTCTGCACGGGACCAGGGCACCACAGTGTTGGGCACTTCACAAACACGTAGCAGAGACCTGGCTCTGAGGTTTCGTATTCTCTGCTAGGTGCTGATAGCTGAGAAGTGGGAAGAAGCACAAAGATACAGTGTCTTGTAGGAGCAGGGTACACTAAGGGCGTAACAAATGTCTTTGAGTCTCAGTCTGTCTCCTTGTCTGTGTGATGTTTCGCTATTTCTTCTTCAAGCCTCTTGGATGTCCTGGTAGAACCATGTTTTCTCACTGCTGGAAAAACTTTGTGTGGCACATTTGGTGTGACTCAAGCTGTGGCTGACAATTGTCTGAGATTGTCCCTCAAAAGGTTGTTAAGGTTTGCCTAGGACTCAGAGAAGGGCAGCAAGGAAGGGTTAGGGCGAGAAAGAATCAGTAGCCAGCATGTTGTCTTAGGCCAAGCACTGTCATCGCAAACCCTTGCACTAAGCTAGGAAGAAGATGTTGGGGTGTTCATTTTGATTCCCTAAGCCACAACGGATGTCTGCTTTTGTTAGCAAGCTTCCCTGTTATTCTGTAATCCCTTCAGACACTTGAATTTGTCTGCTTTTCTGCCTAGATGGGGGGGGGGAGGGCGTGTTGGGAGGCTTCTCGTTTCAGAGACAGTTGTGGTCTTTGAATGCAACTTTTTACCCTAATGTGACAAAAAGGAGGCACAAAGCCAGAAATAGCATGCTGAGCTGTTTATTGCCTGATTTATTTGTGGCCATGTCTGTCACACAGATGCCAACATGTTTTATCTTCATTTACAGTAGCCCAGAATGTTTTACCTGGACTGATGTACAGTCCTAGGCCAGACAGGGAGGTTCCATAGTGAGATTTTTCTTAGCTTGTAGCAGTGATTTTTTTTTTTTTAACCCCTGCTTCCCTCTCTGACCTTAAGTTCACTTGTAAAGCTGAGCATGTTTTCAGTGCACAGTTTAGATAATTAAGAATAGCTGCTTGCGGCGCTTGGCTTCTGTGCAGTCTTTTATCAATAGCGCCTCTGAGAATACCTTGTGTTTGGATGAATGGTTTTAAATACAGTCGTGTAAGAACTGCATGGAAGACAAATCAAACAGGCCTCTTTCACAGCAATCTTTTTTACTTTCCACTGCCTAGAAATGAATTTTAAACTGAACCAAAACATACCAGTATTTGGAATTTAATGTATCCTTGTTAATCTTGTTTTCTAATTATTATTTTTTTTCTTACTGCTGGAAAAGTGCTCACAGAAGTTAGTCATCAGTGGGTCATTCTAGGAGTGGTGCAGGACGTGCGGGACCCGTCGCAGCGAGTCCACCGTGATTATTCTGTCATGTGAAGAACACAGCAGGGTGGGCTTAAAGGGATGGTGCCAGAAGCCAGTTAGAAAATCATCAGTGAAAGTTGCTACCTAATCTCCTTCAGTGATTATCATAGGCTCTGACACTGAAGACATTACATCCCATTAAAACTAGAATTCCGATTTTAAAAAACCCTATGAATGTACTCGTGGTCAAAATAATAGTCCAGTTTCTTTTCTCCCTTTCTGCAGAAACCTCCTCCTTCCTCTCAACCCAAATCTCAGGGATATGTGGTCATGATTTCTACTGGAAATCCATATGACGTTTAAAATCTTTCACTGGTGTATTTGTGGCTCTTCAGCTTTGTAGTCTGCCATGATCCATCCATTGTAAGACTCTGCGGAGTTCCTAATTTACTTTAATAAAAATACTTTTCCATGCTTTCTCTTCTTCATCTCCTCTCCACATAAAACAGTTCAGGCTCGCTGAACGAAATGGGAAGATACGTGAATTGCCGTTGTCTATGGTGTACTTAGCCTGTGAACTTAAATTTTCAAAGCCTTTGTTCTGGGGCATTTCATAAGCAACACATTCTCTTAAATAAGGCTGTGTAGATGTAAAGGAAAAGGATTTCAGCTCTTTACACACAGTTTTTGGAACATACAGATTCTTGTATGTTATTTTTCAGAAAAAATCTCATGTGGGTCTCAGTATTTTATTTCTTAAAAAAAAAAAAAGTAAAGCCAGGTGAGACTCTTCTGAGCATGAAGAACATTGTATGAACTTTTTTAAAAACCCCACCATGACTAGCCCCCTAATAGAAGTGGAATCAACCTATACCCCAGTAGTGTTGCATTGTAATCATGACTTGCAAATCTGCAGGTGTAACTTTGTCCAGTGCAAAGCTTACTGACTTCCTAGGAATCATTCCTCTGTCCTGAACAACTTGAAATCAAAGGTGGTTGGTTTTCTTTAAGCGTGTACACACACTCAAAAGTAAACAGTGCTAGGTGTGTGTGTGTGCATTTCTATGACAGGTAATTACGTTACGGGCTACTGCAATATTGATTTTTTCATCATTGACAGACTTGGTGATGTCTGTGCCACTGATACTTTGAGTCCTGGAGTTATAGATAGGTAACATGATAGGTTTGATACTGTCCTGAGTCATTGTGATAATGCCTTAATTTTACCTCCCGTGAATTTCTGATGCTGATTTTGTTGACTTATACTTTGAGGGAGAAAAGTCATGTGTGTGTACTGAAGAGTGCTTATAGAGCACCTGTGAAAGCATTGCTCGGAAAGCATGAAAAGAGAAAAAATAATGAAGCCGTAGTGTCTTGGTGAGATTTTTGCTCCATTTTTCTTCCCCTGTCCTCTGTTTTGCAGTCATACTGCAGAGAAGTGAAATGAGAGTTTGGTTATGGGTGAACAGCTGCAGAAATAAATTCTCAAGGAGGGCAGAGTCATCATGTGTGTACAAATACACACGCGAATGTGGGCTGCGCGATCTCCGCAAGTTTGCTTCCTAGATAAAAGCTCACTGAGGTACATACATACTCCCTGATGGTAGGGCTTCCTTTTAGAAGTATCAGCTTCCCATTACTGCTTACATTCAAGAGCAGACAGTAGAGTTTCAGGATGCCTCTATGTTGACTCTTATTCTTGTGTTAATTAGCAGATAGCTGCATCAGTCTGGCGTGTGTGTGGTTTTCAGTGTCGATTTTTCTGGCTTCTCTGTTTATTTTGAATTTAAATGGGAATTCAATATATAATCAAGACCTAAAACCTGCTTAGTGCTGACATAGCAGCAATGCCCAGCTCTTCGCCTGATCTGACCTGCAGCATATAAGAAACTAAATGAATATTAATGCATTCCTGTCGACTAGCAGCTTGGTTTACTCGTTTCTTTAATCTTCTGCAATGAAATATGAGCATTCTGGCTGGGTCATTAATAAACAGCTAGTGGGTGATTTATTTCACCCAAAGTACTGGTTGGCCATTGTGTCTCCAATGTCAGCAGTGAATGGCTTTTCTGCTGTTGTCATGGTCTCCCCCTTAGTAATCACAAGGATTCAGGAGAATGTGAAGGACTAGTATCGTGGGGAACTTGCTTACCACACGTCTTGCTCCTATTGTTTTCATTGTGCAGTTTTCAACTGAATGTGAATCTTCTTTTCATGGGAGACGCCAAGACCTCCTAGGCCTTTCGGTAAGAATGTAGGGACCTTGTCACATCCCTCATGGTACTGGGCAGATCAGACTGCTGTAGCTAGTACAAAAGAAGATTTTTTTTTTTTTTTTTTTTTTTACTGCCAAAGATAGATGGTGTCTGTCTTTCTTCCTGGTCTGGAGGCTGCCTTACCAACAATCTCTGTGTGTCTGATGTCTTCGTGGCTCAAAGTCTTGGCATTGTTTGGGCTGCCATGGAAAAAGTGCTGATTACCTGTCAATCTTAGGAAAATACATTATTTAGAGTAACAAAATTGCTCTATATTCTCATTTAAGCATAAAACAAACAATTTGGGTGCAGTGAGCAGAACAACTTCATCACCTACTCTGAATATAAGATCTATTAAGGAGAGGGATCTTCCTGTACAGTGTCAGAAATAGGCGTAAGTTAATTGTTCTGGATTTGGACTGCTGTTCAGTTAGCAGAGGAATTTGGTTCAAAGCTACATAGTTCAGCAGCGAACTATGATGTGGCAAAGTGTATCCTGGCATATCTAGACACAAACTTCTGAAACAGATCTGAAGACTCTAACTTATGTATGGCTTAGACCGGCAGATTTTATTAGGGAAATGAATGGGCTCCCTTCCCCTGCTAATTTTGGTATATAATAATCTTTACCACTTGTTTGCAGCCATTAAAAAAAATGTGCAACAAGTCGTGGTTCTAGGACATTCGTTCCCTCCTGTGGTTTTAGTGGACATGGNCCGGCAGATTTTATTAGGGAAATGAATGGGCTCCCTTCCCCTGCTAATTTTGGTATATAATAATCTTTACCACTTGTTTGCAGCCATTAAAAAAAATGTGCAACAAGTCGTGGTTCTAGGACATTCGTTCCCTCCTGTGGTTTTCGTGGACATGGGTATGCTGGTTACTGCTGAACTAGCCAAAACAGTCGTGCAAATTCTTGCGCATGGTTACCCTCTAGCAAGCAGGTGATTAAAGGTCTAAAGAGGCAAGTATGTACTCTAAGGCATCTGTACAACATGCATTTCTGTGTATGCAGATGAATTTTTCTGTTTTCTCCTTGTTCTTTCTCTTCTCCTGACTTTTTTTTTCCAGGCACTTTTTTGGCATCTGCTGTCAAAAAACTTGCCCCTTCATTAAGTCACCAACTTCAAAAGACACTGAAGGTCTCAAATACCCATTTCAGCTGGTATAAGCAATTACAAGTATTGCCAGACAGCAAAATGACCACCTCGGTGAAGCTTGGACAATTGTTACATTGATGTTAATCAAGAGGGACACAGGCAGATCCCTGAATTATTCAAAAGCAAGAATGCTTCTGAAGCCTTGATTTGCGCTGGTGAACCGTGCTTAGGGAACAGATTTTGCCCATCCTAAGTGCTCTTATCTGGTACAGCAGTGTAAGAACTGAGCAGCCTTCTCTCGTTGCCTTTCATCAGTTGGAACATTTTTTCTGCTTTGAATTTCCAAGGCTGTTTCATCGCTTGTGCTGCCATTCCCCCTCCCACCCTTCCGCTTTGTTTGCTTGACAAGAAGAAAAGGCAGAACGTGAAGCACATAGCCACATTTCCATAAGTTTAGACAAACTTTTTCATTCTACCCCAGACAGGGTGCTTATAATTAGTCATCCCTGCTGTGGCTGAAGTGGAGTTTTTAGAAGAAAGCTTTGGTGGTTTCTTGCCAGCAAGAGTGAAAAATAAAATGAATGAAGTTCGTAATTGATTTGGGGAATGCTTGTTAGCCTCATAATCCAGGCAAGTATTTTTTTTTTTTCAGCCGTGCTTGTTAGAAATACTGGAGCAGAGACCTAGTGGTACTTCTCCCTGTCGTGTTGAGATCAGATAGTGCTGGCAGCATTTGGTGTCTTGAAGCTAAATCCAGAATTAAAAGCTTCTTAAAAAAGCAGGCTCTTAACGTGGCACTAGGAAAACTCGTTACACTGCTTAATGGTTGGGTGGGATAATCTGAGCTTCTGCTTTTAATTAAAAGTGGACCCACGTTGCAGAATGCAGACCTAGGTTGAGAGGGTGTTTTGTGTGTGTATTTTAAGTCCTCCTGAAACTGGCAGTGTTGAGCTCTTGGGTTTTGGCCAATGAGCAGAGTGTTGAAACAGAGAAGAAAGAGAAGTGGTGAAATAAAAACTTAACGGAAATTTTACTTCCTACTAGGGAGGTCTAGAGTGTAAGTGGTATTGCAGACTCTTCCTGGTAAGAATTTTAAAGCAGCTGTTTGGTGGTAAGATGTGAAATACATGATTATTAACCTTATAGTCTAAACGATCAGGAGAAGATGTTTCTGTCACTGTTCTTAATACTTGCTGTGTCATTTATTCTGTCTCTGTAAGGAGCTAAGACGTGATCTAGCCTTCTCTAACCCTGCAAAGCTTACTCTCTGATCCCTTTTTAGTAGAAAAGGAAAGAAAAAATATACTGAAAAATATGTACATAGGGTTTGGCTATGGAAGTCGTGTTGTGTTGGAGCAGCTAAAGAGACGAGTCCTTGTAGGTAATGCACAAAATTTCCCTGTGATTTCATTTAGACAATTGGGTGTACAAAGCTTGTTGGTGTACAAAGCTTGTTAGTGTACAAAGTTGAGTGTACAGAGCTGAGCTCCAAGTACATCTCAGGTGTAGTGTGAATTCAGGACTTGTTCGCACATTGCAGCAATGACTAGCATATTGTAACGTAATCTATTTGTGCAAAAATTGGGCCCTCGTTGCTGTTTTTGCCATGCAATAGATTCTTAGAACTGTTGATTCCCATTAATAGATGTAATATAAATGCCAATTCATTAAATCTGTCTTCTTTCTTTTTTTTTAAACCAGAGACAAGTTTCCCACGCTTCCCTTATTTCCTGCTGTAAACATGAAATTGCATTTTTAAGTTCTATTTAATTGTTCTGGAAAACCAGTTCTTTCTGGAAACTTAATACCACTGTTGGCTGAGAAATGGTTCAGAACTGCCTGGTCATACCGGGGGCAGGAACAAGGATATGGAAAAGGATTTGACTTTCTTAAGCAGCAGAGATTCAAAATTTGGAAACGTAACCAGTGCTATGCCCAGTATTACTTTGTTTTTATTGAAGTAACTGAAATTCTCTTTTAAAGTCAGTCCACTGCACAACAGATTTACCACTTAACTGAGTTTTAATTGACCCTTTTATTATTATAATGACGGGAATAATACTCTGGTAAATGTATTTTCCAGTTGCTGATTTTGGTAATAAAAAGCAGCCTTAGATTACAAAAGGCAGAGAAACTCAGTTTCACGGAAATAGGCTGCCCTTCCATTTTAAAGATAACAGGGTCTTCTTTTAACCTTGGATGGCACTGCCGAACTTGTTTCCTGTGTTTTCTTCATTATGTTGGCTCCTTGCCCTGAAAAGGAGATGGCTTTTTAATACAGCCACTAAATCCCACCAACTCAGAATCTTTCAATCCAATTACTATGGTAGATTAGTTCTTGACTCTCTCCCTCTCCAACTATAGCGCTTGTGAATCAAGTGTTTGTTTTTCATTGCAAGTTTTTTTTCTGGAATAAAAAGATTTTCTTTTTTTCTTCTGACTTAGCTCGCATTGTTAGTACGGCTCTTAAATGTTAATGATAACGGTTTTACATAAAGCATCAGCTAGTCACTGGCTGCTGTGTTTTGTAAGATAAAGCTTGTTGTAAAGTTGAGCTTGGAGACAAAGCAAAGGTTCACATCCTGGAGCTGTGAACATGGCTGGAAAAGTGATAATCCTAGCTGGTGTTTATTGCTGTCCAAAAGAACAACCCCTCCACTTCCTCCCTAGGAGTAGGAGTGTTGGTGTAGTACAAGATTTTGTAGCGTATTCACCAGTTTGAGGACAAAGTATAGAATGACAAACATAGCAATTGTTGACCGTAGCTATAATCTAGGGAATGTGCCATAAATTCTGAGGAAAATAGTCTTGTCTGAAAAGGATAACAATCCCTTATTCTAGAAATGCCAGTTTTAAAATAGTAGGGCTCGGGCTGACATAGCTCATTGATGAGCCAAAGATACATATTAGAAATTATTGTCGGATTTGTTTTTGAATTCTGACCCCTCAGTGTTGACCTCTGAGTGCCTCCAGCCCAGGGTGCAGAAGCTGGATTTGACTTGCAGCACTTTGGTTCAGGTTCTGGGAAGGGAGGGTTTCGCTATTACGTTAACACTGATCCTCAAGTGACACCAGAGCCTGGCTGGCTCCTGACAGACCTTTAGGTGAGGACTGCTCTGCTCTGTGCCATCTAGAAAAGTCAGTTCGCTGGTGGGAAATCACTGTAGTGCTATCTAATGTCATCCTTGCACATCTGTGGTATACTTGGTCTTCTCCTCTCCTTCCCCAGCTGATAGCCTTGCTCCTGAGGGACTCGACAGCAATTGCCCAAATCATTGAGCTGTGCTTAGACACGACCAGTTTCAAGCTGTAATACTTGCTTTCTGTGACTCATTCTAGTTCAATCTGTAAAGTTTGGCAGAGAAAACTGTCACTATGAAAAACTGTTTACCTACCTAGATATTTCTTTTAGTGCAGAATATGGTTTGTGTTTAAGTAGACAGATTTTTTGCCTCCAAAGTACCTTGCTTTATGCTAGCTTCCAAATGGGAACTTGATTTCTAAGCCAGCTTCTGCTGCAATTTATACTGAAAAGTCTCCGAAGCAGTTAGGGCTGGATGCGCTGTGAATACATTAAAGCAAATCCTGTATTTGTGCTCTGTTCCCTGGTATAGGAATTGAGCATCTGTTTTGACTGGCAAGTGTCCCTCAGCTGTATTCACACTTGCAACATGGGAGTTTGCGGACAGAATTGATGCATACAGACAATATCTCTTGCACATTCAAAAATGTGCAAATGTCTTTGCTGCTGGTAATAGAATGGAATGAACAAAATAAATGCCAAAAGGCACAGAATAAATTCCAGGTATGATGCCATTTTTAGCATAAGCAATATAACAAATTTGTAGCCTGCCGAGGATAAATTGAAAGTTTTGGAAACCTCTTCCATTATGTAAGTTTAATGAGGATTAAATACTAAATGAAAGGTAAGTAATTCGAATGCAGGCAAAACGGAGCTAGGGTGGTTACTTGGTAGCGGTACAGCAGCTAATGTAATTTAGCCAAAGATGTTGAGACACTTTATAGATACCCCTTTTAAACTTTACCTCTCCACCCCTGTGAAGTTGTGTAATTCCTCATTTACAGGCAGATTCCCATGTGGATACCCAGGTATCTGCTGCTGTGCTTCTGCAGGTGGCCTGCTACAGTGAAAGCTCTGAGAGGACTTGGGTTCAGAGCAAGAGGCCATTCTGCGCACCGAGGGCAGCTGGTAACCCCTGGACGTGTCTCGGGCCTCACGCAACGGCAGGGCTTACCAAGAACTACTTGAGACTTCACATTCTTCAAAGTGGAGTTTTGAAATCCTTCGCGGATTCTACCATTAAAAAATGTAATGGGAATAAACACTCTTAACCCTTCAAACCAGTGATACCTATTTGAATCTCTAAGCATCAAATAAATATTAAAACATCTAGAAACATCTTTGGAAAAATTGTATGAAGTTGATGCTTATGTTGTAAACGTACTGCAGTAGTTTCAGAAAAATATTTTAAAGTAAAGAATTAATTTAAAGCTAAATAAGTTTAAAATAAGTCGTATTTAACAAAGTAAATCTTTGAATATAACAAAATGCAAATCTGAGGGAACTCAACAATGATATTCCAGAACCTTATGTATAATTTAATTCCAGTCTTTACTCACTTCTAATGGCTGTAGTATAGCCAGAGTTTTATACACTTCTAGCGTTCACTGTTTTTAAGCAGTAGGCTGCTGCTTTGTTGGGTGAGCTACAGCACGCTTTCTGTTAGCTCACTCCTTACAGACAACCTGCCCAAGCAGGCCTCCCTGAGTTTCCGTTGAGGCAGATTACAACTTTGTACTGTCTTTTACTCCGTGGCTGCATCACAGCTGCAGAAAAGTGTGATTTTTGTAGTAAAAATTTTGGGTTTGGTGGGTTTTTTTGATGCAACATGGTACAAATATTTTTTATAAGGAGGCAAGCTTTATGGATACACTTAATTAACTTAGGGGAAAACCAAGCCCTTCCAAATTTTACAATGAAACGTGTCATCTATTAACCATCTTGCCTTGCAAGTTAAAAATATCCCAACTGTCTCACCTTTACTTCAGATTTCTTACTGTATTTATTGTATTTATGGTGTGGATTAAATTCTCATTTAAGCTTAACTCTCTGTGTTCCACTGGTTGTATCACATGCTTCAAATACTGATAGCAAACACTCTCCCTTCTCCTTTTTTTTAGGGAGAAGACTATCCATATATATATATATATATATACACACATACATACACACACATGCACGTGCACATATACTAATTACCTTATCAGTCTGTTTTCAGAGTGATTTTGAACATGTG
>VZSC01000931.1:97278-111129 GCA_013398225.1 Steatornis caripensis | reverse complement strand
TGTACCTTAGCCTTTTTTAACTTACTACTTCATATTTGTACTATTCTGTCATGCTGATATGANCAAGTTTCTAGAAGTAGTCACTAAGACTTCAGAAATGGCTTTGGCTAATTTCTGATCTGTTCAAGGTGACTTTCATTAGACACTGTTGTCTTGGATGCTGATAACTTTTCGGAGTTGTCTATAACCCTTTCTGACATCTGTCTGTTTTTTTCTACTATCTTCGAGTGAAAACGCAGAGTATACTGACTATCTCTATCACTTACTGCTTGCTTTCCTCTCCTGTTGCATCGTGGCAGCTCTACCTCGTCTCCTGCTTACTCATAATACATATGCAGGATTTTTTTTATGCTTGCAAGCTGGAACGTATTTTGTACCTTAGCCTTTTTTAACTTACTACTTCATATTTGTACTATTCTGTCATGCTGATATGATGCTGCTTTTTTCTGCATCTGCTTTCGTGTCTTTGATTGGTTTTCTTGGCAGTTTTTGTGCCATTCCTTTGCTTCTTCGCATCTCAGTTTCTTGAGTTCGTGGAAGCTTTCTAGATGTGCTTAGAGTTCCTCAGAGGAAATTCTAACACACTCTCTTCACTTCTGTCCAAATTGTTAGTAAAGACTTGGTCCTTACAGTCAATGAGGAACAAAATAATACCTTTTCTTCACTTCCTGAAACAAAACGTGACTCTGACTACGTCTTGGGATTATAAAAGTAATGACCTGGCTATCTGTTGAAAGAGCATTGTATCAGGATACAGTCATCCCTTTATAGTCCCATCGCTTGCCCTTACCAGCCAGCCCTGTCCTCACAGTTGCTCAGCGATACAGTCTCTACCATTTTTTTTTCCTCTTTTGTTTGAATGTCTGGACAGGGCTTCCGTTTTTCCTCTCTTTGATTTCCACTCTACATGTTCAACAAGTCTGAACTTCGGAATGAGGCAGAGTGCATCATGTGTATCACACGGTTGGAACAGGCTTCCCCTTTTAAAGGAGCGTTCCTGTCACTGCATGTGTACAGTGCCAGATATGATGCCAAATCTAATACGGGGCATGGAGAAAGACTTGTATGCGTCCTGTTCTAAAAACAAAGCAGATGCAATGTGGTGAAAGATCTATACAGTCCAGTAGCTTGTCTCAGGCAAGAATAACAGACGCCTAGAGGAGGAATAGAGCAATTAGGTGGTAATGTTTCCCTAGTGGACTTTTTCAGCTTTCAATAAGTAAATCCAGGACTTATTTATTTATTATGTACAAGTGTAGCTTGTATTCACGACTGTGGTAGGTAGCCCATTATTCTTCCCTATTGTTTTTCTTATAACAATTGCAGTTTCCATTCTGATCTCGTGGTGATTGGTTAACTTTTTTTTTTTTGAAGTAACTTTAAATCTTACATTTTCATTAGTCTTCCTTTAGATGATAGATTAGTAGTTTCTTCTTAGTTTATTCAGAAACAAAAGAAAATTCTGTTAAGGAAATGCCTTTTACTTTCTATAGTGATGAGAAACTAATATCAACTCTTTTTTTTTTTTTAAACTGTCTAAAAAAAGATAACTGTAGAGTTGCACTGTTCCTGCCAAGTTTACACAAGAAGCAGGTTATTACTAAGAAAATGAAAAAAAAAAAATGTAATGGAAACAGTGATGGTTTAACTGTAATGCTTGTGGGCACTTTCAAACAGCATAGCTTTTCCATCTCCTGACTTTCAAACTTCCGGAGTACCAGTTCCTCGCTGCTACACTTTAGTCACCTCTCTCTCCACCCCCACCCCCCGGCTTCAGCAACACTGTTGTTCGTACTACAAATATCTTGTTCAGTGTGGTTCAACAGAGTGTTGTTTGTAGCCTGATGCACAAAATAAACGTAAACCTAAATCTATGTCTTCCTTTTTGTTTTTCATGGCATGCACTTCTCAGCGGTGTCTAAGTTATGGCTGGTGTAGAACACACTGCTGAAGAAAAGCTATGCTATTTTCACTAGATAAGCAATAAAAACATCTTGATTTAAGTGAGTGGTAGTACATATAAATAGATGCACTTTGAAATATGTCCAACTTCATGAATTGCTTGAATGTTATCAGGTCCCACATCTACGCAATTTCCTGTCATTTTCTTGCATTAGCTATTTTTCCATGTTTCCTTTCTCTCCTCAGTTGTGGGGAAAAAAGGAGGAAGCCACAAAGCTGTTAGAGAATGTGAATGAAGAGTTGAGCTTTTATAGTTTGCTCCTGCGTAGAAATGAGTTTTAGGTACGAGTACGTCCCTTTAACCTTAGTGCTAGTCCCTAGCTGCAGGCATTCCATAGTGTTCGGTGCTAACTTAGAGTTGTTGAACACCATCATCTGTCCGAGCTCAAGTGAGCAATAATTTCCCCAGCTTTTTAATTGTTAACTTTGCAACAGCTTTGATTTCTTAAAAACAACACTACTAAAAATCTTTGTCACCTGTATTAAGTAAGTGCCTTCTGAATGCCTATACATTGTACTACTAGGAATTGTCACCCAAGAGGTCTTGTTTTCAGTAACTGTTTCTAAAGCTTGGGGTTTTTTTAATGTATGTAGCACTTTGCTTCTGTATATGCTCCACAACATGCATCTAAAATTCTTACGTTTCTCGTTTCAGAAGTACTATGGAACCTCTGCAGCCCTGTAGTCTCGGAAGGCTTAAATCCACCTTTGGAAAAGCTTTTTCTATTCCAAATGATTTGCTGGCTTAAGCGCTTAATTAGGATGGCTTTTGAACAAGTAAGATTAAACATGGAATCAGTAGGTGTCTCAAATGTGCTGTATATTTTCAGAGAATCAGGTATAGAAAGCACTTAATATATTTGAGTTTGTGCTTACCTATTCAAACAGAACACTGTAAGGGTACCCAGTACTTGTATGATTCTGCATTGCAGAAAAATTATGAAGTTTATTACTTGAATGCTGAAGTATTGAGTAATATATGTGTTAAAAATACCATGCAGTTCCTTCTAGCTCAAATAACAAACTGTTTGCATTGTAAACACTGCTTTTCATGCTGGACTTCTATGTGTGTTTTGAAGCTGAAGGAAAATTTTCAACTGATTTTTAACAGTGATATTAATTCTTAAATAATCTTATTTCTTCGCTCTTATGTGGACATATGAAAAGCCCCATAAAACTGAGATGATGATAATTGTGCTATATTTACCTCTCCTGAAAGTGCTATAGTACATGAGAGCAACACAGCTGTGTTGTTCACTGGGGAAACAGAGGACTGTGCATGCATAAGTCTCCTCTTGGAGGAAGGTGCACGCAGAGAGGGAGAGATCTGCTACACATCAACTGCTTTGTCACTGGGACCTTTAGGAAGCTACTTTGAGTAGAAGTATTGACCTCAATGCAATAATCCCTGTAAGCTGTCAAAATATTTTAATGTTTTAACAATGGGGAAATTCTTAACAGCTATGTGTAATACTTAGAAGGGCAGTTCTTACTCTGGATTATTGTGGTAGAACCTTTTATCAATCTTGGGAATTTATGGAGAGCAAAATGTTTATACGTTGTACATTAAAATTACCAATAAGATTCTGTATTTTAGGATTTTATTTGAACTTGGATCTGAGATTTCATGCAGTGTAACTTTGAAAATTCAAAGTACGAGAATATGCTGGACTACCACAAGTGTTGCTGTGGTCATTGTCAGCAACATCTTTTAGCCTAAATATGGTGGGGGAAACACGTTTCTAGTCTGTTTCCCCCTATTCTCTGCTTGCATCAAGCTTGCGATAACGCAGTTACGTTTCCAAATGTCAGCTGTTCTGGACAACAGCAAAACACTGATGCAATAAGAGAGGGTATGACTAAGTAGTATTTTGCAGACTTGCTCTGCCAGTGCTTCAAGTCAACAAGAAGTTGTGTGAACTTCGGAAGAGCAGTGCAGAGACTGAATAGCTGAGCTAAGCAGTGTGCTGACTTTATTTGCATACCTTATGGCACAGCTTGCATGCAGTTTTCTGAAAATATTGTCCAGGCATATCTTGAATTACCAAAACTGAGTCATTAAAAAGTTTTGATGCAGCAAACTGCTGTTGTTAAACGACTCCAAGGGCGTTTGGGCACTAAACTTTTTTTGAGGATCTGGGTGCTAGTCAACATCTTGTCTGTGGTCTGAGCAATCTTTAAACAAGTTTTGCCACTGGTTTAAAATACACTGCACTTACATTGGTAATACAGTGTGTATCTTGGGGTCTTTTGTTGTTATGGAAGTACTTCCGTAATTAATTAAGCGTTCGCTTGACAAGTATTATTTTCTCCAATGCAACGTTGCTTTGAGGCTGTTGCCAACAGTTCTGCTTCTAACATCAGCTTCTGTCATGAATAGTGAGGCTGTATTACTGCAGCACTGTTTGTCAGTGACTTTTTCTTGAAGGCGCCCAACCTACTTGCTATCTGCTCAGACGTATAGACAAACAGTAATGTGATAGTCACGAATGTGAGGTCTGTCTTTGAGGCATCCAAAATGCAGGATCACTTTTGCATTGAAAAAATTTGTGTTTGATCTTAGCAGCGTATTAAGCAAGAGGACGTATGTTTCATAGAATTGAAAAAATGGGTCTGAGCGGATTAGTGGCAAAGTTGCCGCTCTGATGTGAGGATCTAGCATAGCGTATGTATAGTGCACATTTATTTTGTCAAAATTTGTACACTCCAGTAAAGCCAGAGGAGGAAAGGAAGGATACTTACTTAGAAATAGGCAAAATGTGTGTGTTATTTCAGAGATAATATAATCTGGTAATAAATACCACGGAGCATAAATTTTTCTTTTTAACAGAACCTTCAAAATCTAAGGGTAGTGATCTTTACTTAGTATATCAAAATATTATTCAGCTGTGTGTTGTGAAACTCCCACAGCTTCACTACACTAATCACACAGGCAATATTACCATGCCAGCTGAGGATTGTTTCAGTATCAATAGCCTGGATTCTATCTCAGTTCTCTTTGTTGGGCAATCTTCTAACAGGATGTTGAGTTTGCTTGAAGCTGTGAGCTTTTAAAAGCTAAGATCTGTGTAGTAAATTCGTATCTACAGCCATAAGTAAACACTGGCCAAGTTTTTTACAGTGTTCTAATTATTTACTAACAACATTCTCTGTGTTAGAGTCTTCCCATTATTCTTTTTCTTCTTTGCATTGCTTTTGTTGCCTTTCCCTGTGCTGAAATCTTTCCTACTTCTGTCTTTGTTTGTTTGTTTTTTCTTCTGCTTTGGCTCATTTTGTAGTACTCTTCTAGGGTTAAAGTCTGATTTTATTTCACATAACTATTGTAAATAGTGGAGCAAACATTCACATCAAGTACAACAAAAGAAAGCAAATTCAGTCCCCATTGCAACAATGCAGAAGGAATCTGAATTGCAGTAGAAACAGTTCTGATGAAGCCAGATGCGTTCAGGTGCTGTGTGCAGTTTTCTCGAAGTGAATGGTTTTTGTTTTTTTTTTTTTTTTTAGGACAAAGTTTCATTCTGATGTATTTATTTCCCCCTTTTCCTTTTCTTTGCTCTTTAATTTCACAGTTAAATTTTCTTGCTTATGCTACTGATACTTTTATTAAGACTGGTAGACACTGTTCCTGTGTTAGAAGAACTCTCATTAAAAAAGAAAAAAGATATTTTTGGAAATGTAGAATTACATAACTTTATGGATTTTTCATGATAGAGTGGCTTTTCAAGAAGTGAAATTCTTAAAAAGAGGTTGCTGACCCAAGGCAGAATCTTTATTGTCTTGAAAATGGACAAATTATGCTTTTGAAGATGCTTCCAACTCTTGTATCCAATCTGTGTTACCTGATTTATTTAAACCTGCTTTGAATTTAAACTTAATGCAAAGGCTTTCTTGAACTTGAATGGCGATAGCTATATTGTGATGACAAAACCAAATTTTCTGCCAATTTGGGTATAGAATGTAAGGAGTTAACTGATAGAAATTTCTGTGTGTTTATGTTATATTCTATTCTAGCACGAAAGGAATAACTTCAAATATTTTTTAGCACAAGCATAGTATGGAAGGATAAGGGAAAACTATTCCAATATGGACAAAAATCATTTACCTAACAGCTGGCTTCTTTTTCCTTCCCGTCTAGATGCTTTGGACAAGCAAGCCTTATGGTTCATCTCGAAGTATTGTGAGAAAAATTGGTACTAACCTCTCTCTCATACAGTGTCCAAGAGTTCAGTTTCAGGTAGGTGTTCTCAACAGTTTAGAATATGTTTCACTATACTGATAAAGGAATTTGCTCTTGGATCAAAACGTTTTAAGCAAATACGCAGTTCATTTAAATAAATGACTAGAGGGCTTGTAAAAGCAGAGTATGATAAAATGGGAGAATTCGTTTATGTCAGCATTTCCCGCTTCTAGTTGAGATTTTTCCCAAATACGGATTCTTCAGCTTCTGTACTGCCTAAAACCTAAATCCGTGTTGCTATAACACACATAATGAAACTTGAAACAATTTTTTTTCCTAAGGAAATTGGAACTTCTAAAATGAGGCAATACAGTAATTAAAAAGTTATTCTTGGGAAAAAATATATTCCTAAAAGAGAAAAAAAATGTTTGAAACTTATTTACGTAAACAGTACATACAAGCTAGGCTTAAGAGGCATGGTGAACAGTTACTTAAAAATATTTGGGAAAATAAACAACTTTATCAGAAACTAAAAATTTAGTAACAAGACAACATGAATATCCTGTTTGCTTTTGGTTTAAATACAAGGTTAGCACTGTATAGGTGAAAGGGGAATGTCAGTTCTGTGCAGCTTTCTGACTTGTTTGCTTTCAATTTCAACTGTGTATAGTGGGAGGATGAAGAGTGAGGGTAGAAACTTAAGGAGGAGAAACCCTTGCTTTTTATAACAAGTCTTTCAGGAACAGATGGGAAAATGGAAGCTGTTACACGTAATCTCTTCAACTCTTTGTGTGTTAGGGATAGGGGGTGGGTACAGAATTGGAGAAATTTAGTGTTTGAAACTCAAGCCAAAAGAGGAGTGTTTCTTGGGCCGAGCATGAGTGGGGAACATAAAGACGAATGATGGGAATCATCACCCACACTAAGACAAGGCAATTTCCACACAGCTACATTTTTCACTATTTAAATTCATTTCTTTATCCTATATGAAATGTATGAACAATTTTGAGACTTGAAATTATAGTAGCAAAATCAGATAGTTCAGATTACCATAGAAGTCTTTTTGGTGTGATAGTAAAAGCCATGCTAACATTTGCCTCTCTTAAATAATTACATTGAGAAACTAGGGAGGCAACCATCTCCAACTACTAGTGTGGCTTGGTGAAATTTAAAAAGTAAATATATACATTGTCGGGGTGGGGATTTTTGCAGGTGAGGACAACAACAAAATGACATGCTGGATTTAAACTTTTGGATATATAATTAATAGTAGTTATGCCAGCAGTAAGTCTCCGTGTGCCTCAGATTTGAAAGGAAGTGAGATCTTCCTATAATGTGTCTGATTTTCTGTACTGTAAAGGCCATACAAAGGAACATGATGCTCATTTGCAGATAGTTAGCCAAATACTGCCTTATCTTAATATGCTACATAAAAGAAGAGATTTCTGGCTTATGTACTTGCAAAGAGCTGTAAGATACATCTGGGGAATCTGTTCCTGAATATTTTTAGTGTTGAAATAAAAATATCTATATGTCTTCGTCTGAATTCTGTGTTAGAATAAATAATTTGCCTTTTTTTCTCTTAAAGAGGAAAAATTATTTGCTTAGAGACAGCTTTGCTTAGATTTTATGCACACTAAGTATAAACATTCATCTTCTATTAGATGATAGTAAAGGATCTTAAAAATAGAAGTACTGTTGTCAGAGTTGATTGAATTAAAAATCTGAATTTCAAAATTTGAGCCCTGAAACACTTTGACATTTAAATCGTTTATGCAGACTTTAAACTATTTCAATATGTAAACCGCTCAATATGTAAGAGTGTGATGCTAACATCTGTTTTTTATGTCTTTATCTCAGTGGTAAGATTCTATAATGAAGTTCGATACTAGTCTTGATCGTTTTTGTGCTGTTGCAACTGATGCTTTCCTATAGCTGTCTCTTCCTCTTTCTTTCTTGCCAGCTTTAGCTATATTATGAAAGGACCATGCACTGAACGTTGCTGTAAGTCACTTTATTTAAAAACAAAAGCAAATCTTATTTGCCTCATCTGAGAGTGCATGTTTGTCATCAGTGTTTATAACTTTATCGAAGAGCAACAAACTTTCCACAGGTCTTCATTTTCCTTATGATAAATGGGTAAGAGATATTGAAAGAATATCTCTGTTATGTTAAATCTTTCTTCTAGCATGCTTTTGTTCAGCTAGTCTGAAAAAAACAAAGTAGTAGCCTATCATTTTAATTTTTGAGGTCTACTGACTGTTGTAGTGTCTGTCTCTATGGATCTTGCCATAGTCAACATTTAAATTAATTGCTAAATGGTGCATACGTGTTCAGTGAGCGGTGGCAGAGCTTACCTTACATATTCTATATGGCATGAACACATGAAAGTTGTTCATATAGTTCTTTTGTGTGTCATGGGTTTTAGGTTTATTTGTAGTCTTTAGGAGAAAATAAAGTTAAACTTACTGATACAGCCTAGGTGGATTCAACTAAACCTACAATACTCTCTCTCAAGAGGGTATCCTTCAGCTACAGCATCCTGTTTGTCTGATGGAAACCTGATGACTCAATAGAAGTCTCCTAAGGAATTGGTGTGCATGTAGCAAACATCAGAGTTTACCAGGCTAATTTGAAAAATCATAGCGAGTTTGTTTTGGAGAAATATTTCCAAATGTTTAATACCTAACTGTATTAGTAATTTGAAATTAGAGTTTTGATTCTGTCCCTGAATGTATAAAAATATTTGTTCTGCTTTCCACTTCTGGAGCAAATAAAAAGTAGGGATCCTGCTTTGGTACGTTCCTAAGAAGTGTTTCTGTAGTGTAGTGGTTATCACGTTCGCCTAACACGCGAAAGGTCCCCGGTTCGAAACCGGGCAGAAACACTGGTGGGGCTGAGTGTTTGAGAGCTGGACTCAGTGATTCTTTTGGGTCCCTTCCAGCTAGAGGTACTCTATGACATCAGCCAAAACATTACAGTGTGTGTAGTCTTTTCTTCGGAAATTCGTGGAGCAATGAGTCTGAAACCCACAGGAATGCGTGTGTGTGTGTGTGCTGCGTACGTGCATGCTAAAATAGACAAAAAGCCTGTGAACGAAGAAGAAGCAGGGGAAGCAACTGCATAGTTTCCAGAGAAAGAAAAGCAGGCTACTTTCGCAGTTTCATTCAGTTGCTGCCATCCAATAGAACTGGGCCTCTGTTTTCAGCTGTCTGTTCTCCAGCTGCTGGCAGAACAGTTGTCCAGGTTTTCTTCAGCTGAATTGGCTGGAGGAATCGGATAGTCACAGAGTTACTTAAGCATCATTCTACAGACAGGTGAAGGTTTTAAGAGATAAGTGTTGGCTTTTGACCTTTAAATTAAAGTAAAAATCTTACATTAACTTGAAATCCACTGCTGTGGAAGTCCTTGTTGTTTTTAGGGATAGAGAAAAGAAACATCTGTATATGGGGTAACAAGCAGATTCTGTTTACATGTAAATACGAATAAAAAAGTAAGAAGAAACTTGCATCACAATATAACAGAAGGCTTGCTACTAAATGTTGGATTAGAAGTTATTTATCTCACAATGCAGGAAACCTGGCAGTGGTAAATGCATTTCTTACTGTTGATTTATAAATTATTTTTGATGCAAGCATGTGTAGTGCCTTTATTTAAATGTGCCTTCAGTCTTTTCATGGTAGTAGTTCCTCATGTGGCCATTACCATCAGGAAAATCTGTATGACCTGCAAGAAGTGGCGAATGTATTACGGATTTTCTAAATTGCCATTAACAGTAATGCAGATGCCATGGTCCTGAAAATTTCTTTTTATTTTAAGAAAGAAAAAATCCAAGGAAACCTCGAACACTGAAAATCCTAACATGCAATATAGTACTCTCTAGACTGTTTTAAAGAGAGGCAGACTGTGATGGTATTAGGCACAACTGTTAATGTGATAAACATATTACCATCTGTGCTGATGCTACCTGGAAAAAACCCTGTTGTTTCCAAATGATCTGACGGTGCCAATACACACTCCTGGGAGCTGTGATAAAGGCTCACATGCAGGTTGTGAGAGTGTGAGGTGAAGATGACTAATCTCGATTTCCAAAGCTGTTTGTAACAACTCCCGGGGAAAAAACAACCCCAAACCCACAACTTCTGTGTTTCTGGGACTTGCGTATCAAAGGCTAGAACTGAAATATCTGTGGATGTTCTTCAGAAATTGTTTCACCTCATCCAACGTGCAGTCCTACTGTGATAGGACTGCTACAAATTCGGGTTAGTGCNAACTTCTGTGTTTCTGGGACTTGCGTATCAAAGGCTAGAACTGAAATATCTGTGGATGTTCTTCAGAAATTGTTTCACCTCATCCAACGTGCAGTCCTACTGTGATAGGTCTGCTACAAATTCGGGTTAGTGCTAACATTTCATAGTTGCTGCTACAAAATAGTTTCCTCTTACAGAGATGAGCTGCCTTGAAAATTGACCTAAGCGCTAACAGACCGGATCAAAGCTGTCTTCACAAACTGTTACATACTGCCACCATCGTTGTCAGCATTACTAGCTTCTTGGCCACTACTAGCAGCAGGCAGCACTTAAAACAGCTGTAATGGCTCATGTGCAAATTTGGCCTGTGGATTGTGTATAATACAAGCAAAAGAGGTGGCATAGTTGCATTGGAGACTGAGCAGAAGAAATTGCTGAAAGATGTTTCAGTAGCTTTTACCTGCTGAATTACTGAGACCAGACGGCTCCAGTGACTGAGTACACATGCCCTGGTCAAACCCAGGGAAGCTGCCAGTATTTCAAAGTAGATTTGAGACCATTTTGTATAGTTGTGGCTATGGAGCATGTATTGATGGTCCAAACAATTTTTCAAATCTCCATTCAGGTCACTTAACTGTAAATCTAAGAAAGGTTCCAGTCTCTCTTGCTAACCTTTGGCTTCAAACAGCTATAAAGCCAATGGCAGAACTATGCTGGAAAATGGTCAATTTGTTTGGCATGCTGTAAATGAGATGGTTAGCCAATAGTCTATTCCGTTATGATTGCATCCTACTTCCCCCCCCTTTCCCCCCCACCCTCCTCATGTAATGTATGCACCTTTATTCTGGTACAGAAATTCTGGAAGTTGTAGGGGAAGGGAAACAAACACACTTCAACAGAATTTCACTTTCAAAATAATACTAAATCAGAGCAAAAGATGTAAGAAGTACTAGTAGCGTTATTTATTTATTTTAACTACTAGTCATGAATATAATTTTAAAATATATTATTTGAGTTACTACAGCAAACTACTTGAGAATGTTGATGTTTGTTTGTCTTCAAGATAACAATTTGCATTGGATTTTTAGTGTTCAGTAGGGTCATGTAATAGTATATGTAGTTAGCCGTCAACCTTAAAAAGAGAAATAGTTTCTGTAAAGTGCTCAGTAGACTAGATTGAATAGTTTTTGAAGGCAGTGAAATGGGTTCTGGACTAAGCCCAGGACAGAAACAAGTGTGCTAGGTCTGTGGATGTGTTTTGTGCATGTATGTGCTAATGATTACACGTAGCCTCACTAAAAGTATTTGGTAAAATAACTGACATGGCTGGGACTAGTGACTCTAAAACTGTCAATCTTGTCTTTAAAATTTAGCTTACTCATGACACAGAAGGAAACCATCCTAACCAACTTAGAGAAGATGCAGTGGCCTCCTTTGCAGATGTGGGATGGGTTGCTCAAGAAGGTGGTGAACTCTCTACAAGGCTCAGGTATGGTCCTCAGATTCTCTCTTTGAACTTCTGAACCGAGAGGAAGAAACCTAGCTTCTCTCCGATGAGAATCTACTGTGAATTGCAGTTAACAAAGAGCATATGAACACTGGGAGAAGAGAGAGGGAAGAGTGATAGAAAAGGTAGGGTCTGCAAAAGAAGTAGTAGAGGTTAGACTGACAGGATTAGGAACGAAACACTGCTTTGAGCACGTATAGGAGATTGGCCTTATACAAGGAAGATAAGGGAGAATGTGTTTTTTGTTTACTGCAAAGAATTGCATGTGACAGCTTCAAGAAGGCTTGTCCCCACAAAAATGTCTGCTGTGGTATGGCACAGTTGCTGCCACTGATTCTCCAGTTTTCCTGAGATTTTCACTAATATGGGGCGGTGTACTGTACAGCTTCTTAATTAGCAGCAATGGACAATCCAGTAATTGGCATGTTGTTTTTCACCTTTCTGGTTAAGGCTCTGCAGTCTGCTAGAGACAATTAAAAAATTATGGTTTATATTTCGTCTTTAATCTTCATAATGAAAACTGGCAGGGAAGCATGAGATCACCTGTGTTCAGAATGATGGGATAGGCACTGTTGTGTTGGAACAAGAGTACTGCTTAGCACTGTAACTGCATGAAACAGGTTGGCCAAAGTGAAGTTCTCTATTCCAGCCTACCCAAATTGCTGCTCACACTAGCCAGAAACAAAGGTACAGTTCTGTAGCGCAGAGGAAGTTTTTCTTCTAAACACACTAACCTTCCAGAGAAAGGCACAGATTGTTGGCTTCAGAGATTACTGGAAGATAGCGTTCTGAATTTGAAAGCACAAAATAGGTTAGTAATGACTGAGGTGCCCTCCAACATGACTTGCCGCAGTGAAGCTTTGCACAGCAAACATTCTGGCACTGCCACATTAATTTCACAAACTCTGAGGGGAGTCACAGAAATCAACGCTTGTTTGTGAAACACTGTGTGTAGAGCGTGTTTGATGCGAAGGAAATGAACTGGCCAATACTACTTTTGCTTGCACAGAAACATTTTGTTTAAGGATTGAACTGGAAAGCTTTTATGTTTAATGGAGGCAACAGCGAGAATAGCTCTTTGTTGCTTCAAAGAACCTGTTAGGAAAGATGTAGGACTTGGATATTTGCTGAAATGTCTGCATGTGAAGGGGGGAAGAGGGAGACAGATGGATGTGGGATAGGACTAAAATAATCCTGCAGATACATAGTGACCTTAAGGCAAACAGCTTATAATGGAGCGTGGTAAGTGAATTACTTAGCAAATATGAGTATTTCAATGTGCACCGTTTATTACGTCTATGCACAGGGTTGTGTAGTGGAGCTAGTATGCATTAGGTGTTTTCCAGGCATTTGAAATTCTCTGTTTCAACAAGATCACATAGGTGTTACTGTTAAATATATACACCGTATAATTCAGTAAACAATCTTGCAGGCATCATTTTTTTCTGTGAACGCAGTTTTACAGAGGAAGCAACTAAATGACAAATCATTTTTCCCCTATCCCTAGTCAGAGCTCTAGTGACAGCTCAGGCGTAATATTTTTCCACAGCGTTAAGATTCCAGTCAAGACATTTGCTTAAAACACCATTGCTGCTCAGAGATGAAAATACCCATCGTTGTTTAGCTATTCTGCTCCTTTAAAGTTTCTAGAAGGCAGGTTTCAGGGACCAGCGTACAGTGAGATGGATCAAGAACTGGCTGAATGGCAGAGCGCAGAGGGTTGTGATCGGTGGTGTGGAATCTAGTTGGAGGCCTGTGACCAGCGGTGTTCCCCGGGGATCAGTGCTGGGTCCAGTCCTGTTCAATGTATTCATCAGCGACTTGGATGAAGGGACAGAGTGTACCCTCAGCGAGTTTGCTGATGATACAAGGCTGGGGGGAGCGGCTGACTCAACGGAAGGCTGTGCTGCCATTCAGCGTGACCTGGACAGGCTGGAGAGTTGGGCGGAGAGGAA
>VZSC01000931.1:84689-96011 GCA_013398225.1 Steatornis caripensis | reverse complement strand
CCCCTACCATTCTATGATTCTATGATTCTGTGACCACTGGCCCCCTTCCACCTTACTTATTTAGGGAGAGCAGAGACGACTGCTATGGGAAGCAGCCTGTTATCAGCTTTAGTTGCTCTCTATTCCTATCTAGATAACTGCACCTAAATTTTAACATCCTTGATAACATTCAGTTCTGCTTGATCAAAATTCTGCAAGCTGTGCTGATGTTCTCTGTCAGTGTTGTGGAAAACTCAAATGTGTATCTGGGATTGAGGTGGTCAGAGCATAGGGCTTGTTCTAGCCTTAAATCTTGGCTCTTGCTTTAAGTCTAGCACAACTGTAGATTCTAATCCAGAGTAGTTTAACCTGTGCAGCCAGGGCAATGGAGCTCTTAAGCTGTGTTAGTCTCCAGCCATTCTACACATTTTGAAAAGTTGTATCACTAACCAGTGTTCTTACTCTCACGTTTGAAGAAATAGTGGAATCCTGACCTTCCAGAGAAGTTTTGGGATTGAAGTGAAGGAGGATTGAGAGTTAGTATGTGGTCATATCTTGCAGTTGTAATGTTATTGATAATTTATTGTCATTATCAATTCTACTTGAGATAAACTGTTTAAAAATGGTGGTGGTTTCAGTGAGTATAACCTTTTGTAAGTGCTCATTTGACTGCCGCAGCTCAGTAGTGGCTCAATGCTTAACATACGGTGAGCTTTGGTGGGTAGTAGAGTAAGGCAACAGAGTTGCATTTTCTTGGTTTTCTGAGAGAGAGGAGGGAATCATAGAATCATAGAATAGTAGGGGTTGGAAGGGACCTCTGGAGATCATCCAGTCCAACCCCCCTGCTAAAGCAGGTACCCCTAGAGCAGGTTGCNCCCTCGACCTGCTGGCCACACTCTTCTTAATGCACCCCAGGATACCATTGGCCTTCCTGGCTGCAAGGAATATTGAAAACCTTTATAAAAAAAGCTTTCCCTGAAGGAATTCTGTAGGATCGGAAGTAGAAATTCTTCCTTTATTTGCACTGGAATATGTGTTATTCTATATTTCACTATTGAATGTATAAGATTAAAAAGCAAAGGAAAATATTATCTATAACATGTAGAAATTTTGCTGTGCTGAGAAAAGTAACCAGCTATATAATGAATTAACACGTATGCATTCAAACTGTGAGAGTGGGGTTTTTTCATATGATCAGGTCTCTTCTTTCTAACATTCTTCTGTTCTATCAACACAGGCACAAACACGTCTGCTTACTAAAGTATGACTTTCCTTAGCATGCATTTTTTCACCCCAGTATATCATGATGTCATGTTAAATCACATGCTCTTCTCCTTTCAGATTAAATCGCAAACTGCATAAATTGCTTTTTGTTTTAAACTTGGAGTCACTATTACAGGACAGTGTGAAAATAATCACAGGATATACTGGATATCAGACTAAATTAATCAAAGGATTTTGGCAGACTTTGCTTTTTACTTTAGAAAATATGCATCCAGTCACAGAATATTCAAAATTGTGAAATGTCTGCTTCTCTGCCTTGCAGTTTCTTACCTTCCTCTCTCCATCCTGTCCTCTCTAACTATTGCAAAATAATTCCAGGTTGGCAAGTTTTCTTCTCTATAGTTGTATTTATTGTGTTAGAGAATTAGATATAAGACCCTTTCCCATTTACTGATGAGCAGCCTCTGTGCCACTAAGCTGTTTCACGTACTCCGTACTCCCAGCACTGCCAAAATGGAGGACTGTCCCTTCAGAAGCCCCAGAAGTACAAAAACGTGCAGTGGAGCTAAGAAATTCTTCCTCCTCTTTCAAAGGAATCAACTAGAAGTGACTGTTTGCCGCTCATGGGGGAAAAATGGTAGCATTTGGGCAACATAAAAATTAAAATCTTAATTCCAACAAAAATACAATAGGTATGAGGCAGAGATGGGGGTAAGGAGGAATGTATTCATTTCTTCTCCTGCATTCAAGGATTCCGCAAAAAGCTGACTAGAGGAAGGGAAGAAATACAGCTCGTGATGCAAACAGAAATGATGTGAAGCTCTTGTTTATTTTGAGCTATATAATGTCTTGGTGGAAGTGGTTTGTGTAAAGCCAATGTGAAAGTCAGGCCTTCAACTTGGATTTCTGGTTTGTACGTAACTGTGTTTTCGTTTTTATCTGTAACAAAGCCTTTAAAAAAGGAATCTTGTGATGTTTTTGTTACAGGTCAGAAGTTTGGTCAAAACCAGCCCAGCCTCTTTCAGGTGAACTGCATCATTCTGGGAAGTCCCCATGCAGACAGACGTCCTTACAAAACCTGTTGGAAGAAGAGCTGGTGTCAAGGAGCAAAGTGACCGCAAATGAAGAAGCTCTGCGGAAGATCAGTGCTCTAGAAAATGAACTAGCCACTTTAAGAGCACAAATAGCCAAAATTGTAGTGTTGCAAGAACAACAGAACCTGAAAGCAGGTATTAAATTCGCTGTACTCTTAGTGCAAACTAGTAAATGAACTTGTCCCTTTTATAATTAGTAACGTGCTAACTCATTTTTCTGAGATACTGCAACACTGAACACATCTCCACATTGTTTTGATTAGTTTGGTAGACAGACATAGCATGCTAACCAAGGGATACAGAACAGGTCTTGAAGACAAGAGACCTGCCAGATTTTCTGTATTTTCCACTACTTCAAAAGTCTCCATGTTTGTGTGAAAGTCTGCCAGGATTCTGAATCTGTGGATGAGTAGAGAAGCCTTAAACAGCTTTCGGAGCAAAGCTCATGATAAACATGATGGCTTAAACCAAACTAAAAGAAGGTAACTTAATTACTAACACTGAAGTCTTCCCATCCAGTAATGAAATAAGCTCTCTGATATCATGAAGTAATAATCGTAGAAGATGCTAATTCTGCGTTTGGGATACGTAACATGCATCTCAAGTTTATGAAAAAAATAACAAAAGGAGATTAATTGTTTACTGGAATCATCTCTGGGATCAGACACACTGTCCAGATGGAACCAAAAGTGGTGCACTGTTTCTGATCATAAACGGAAAAATTCTTCTTTTCCTGAGTTTATTTCTCCTCTTTCCCTCACCTCTGCCTGCCTTCCAGTTCTAAGTCTGCCATCTCCAGAGATTAGTGGGAGATGGCCCTTGTCGACTGGAGATGACAGCCATTCGTTTTTCACTCTTTCCTGAGGTCATTTAGTTTGCCTATGTTTATGTATAAAATCATGCTTTGATTCTTCAGATGCCCTTGTTTAGTTTCTGTCTTTGAATTGACAGCAGTTACTTCATTTTTCCTTAACTGTTCGTATTCAAAACTATGAAATAGTTTTACGGATCACATGATTTCACTCTTGAATTATTGTGGGAGTTTTGTGAAATAACTAATAACTTATTTTCCGTCATTTACATCTATTTAGTAGGAAAATTAAATTTTTATTTCATCATCTGTACCTCCCTCTTCTGGTAGACTATGGTAATGACGCTGTGTGTATGCCTGCGTGTACACAGAGTGTACTCCTCTGTATTACCTATATGTGTACCTTTACAGACTTTATACTCCCAATCCTCAGAACTGTAGTTTGATCTGGTTTTGCTGATTTCTTTAAAGGTGCATTTGAGCAGAAGTTTCTTCGTTTATTTGCCAAGTTATCACTGCTATTATATTTATAACATCAATTTTACCTAAAGAGTGTAGGGAACTTGAAATCAAGATTATGGTGAGAATCTTTATCTTCCGTCAGATGATTAACTGGCCTAAAAACTTGTAACCTCAGAGAGCTGGAATAACCTTCAATTTAAGCACTACTTGAGCTCTGAAATTTACATTTTCAAGTCTTGTATGGTAATTTCTTATTGGTGATGATAAGTAGGAAGAAACACTGCTCATGTGGCAGATTGTGTGCGACTTCCAGCTTTTACCTGCCTCTCAGAAGAAAGTGAAAGACTGGTAACATTAGGAGCTTAACATAACTAAAGTACATTGTGACATCCATCCCATTGCAGTAAAGACATGAATGCAGCTAGAATTTGAACTGGAAATTCAAGGAACACTTCTCGCTCTTCGAGAAGGATTGTTACGTAGCTTTTCAGTTGAGCCTACGTAGGTGGTTTAGGAATGAAGAAGTTATGTGATAAATCTAAAGAAGGCAGAGGGGAGGCAACTGAAGCTATTAAAATCATATTCTTACCTGAGCATTTGTGAGAGAGAAAGGGGATTTACAAGTAAACTGACATGGAACATGTGTTTTATTTCTAGTTGAGTCAAGTCCGGTTGCTTCAGCTGCTGTCCCTGTTGCACCTCCACCACCACCACCTCCTCCTCTTCCTCCTCCTCCTCCACCACCACTCCCTCCCCCAGGGCTACAACAGAGTAGGTCCACAGTTGAGCTCATTAAAGAAAGGAAAAACAGAAAAAAGAACTCTGGACAGAATGTGACAGAAAATGGGCCAAAGAAGTCTGAAATACCAAGCATGCTAGAAATCCTCAAAGACATGAACAGTGTGAAACTACGCTCAGTGAAAAGGTAATTAATATAAATATATATCAATGTCTTAACGTTTGCATTGATTATTTGGTTTTATGATTCAGAACTATTTCAGGGTGAGACAGATGCTGATGTAACATCTGACAAACAGAATGCTAAAGCATTCACAGCTTCTAAAGCTTTGTTTTGGACTACATTAGTGCTTCTCATTTTCTTTTCTAGATCATCAGAAGGTACAAAGTCTAAAGTGGCTGACCCTACGGATCCTGCAGCGCTAATAGCAGAAGCGCTCAAAAAGAAATTTGCTTATCGATATCGAAATGATAGCCAAAGTGAAACAGAAAAAGTGATTCCAAAGACTGAAACAAAGACTGAAGTAGTGCTGGTGAGTATTGTGGTTCTGAACACATGCTTGGACAAAATACTATTTGTGAAAGCCAACATCTGTCTTTCTGCCAACATACGCAATTACCTACGAGTTAGTGTTGCTGTCCACAAAATCCTATGAAGTAGTGCTGATATGCCATGATTTGTGGTAATCATGTCTTTAGTACCAAGCCTTAGGATTGTGTACTCTTTTGGCCCTAGGTTTAAAAAGCCCTATTAATAGTTCTTTTTTTTTTTAAACAAAAATCTTTTCTGTTGCCACAAGCATGTGGTATTCTGAAATCTCAGTTCCTAAGGGCTCGTACCAGAAACAAATCTGAACTGAGTTTCCCTCCTATTACCAACCTTTACTGTTCAGATAGTGCACGTGAAATGCTGAAGCAAGATCCTGAAACATGTCAGCCATTCCTAGGAATGCTGAAAGCAAATTGTTCAGAATGCCTGCTGGATCTTGGTATAGGGAGTTGCTTCTAATAATCATCAGAAACGCTGACTAAATAAAAGCAGTTTCTCTGTAGCTTGAGAATGTTAAAGTGAAATTATATTTAAAATTCACATCATGATAGTAGTCAAAGATTTTTAGTTTATTTCAGATTGATCTGAAATTAAAGTAAGGGGTTTTTAAGCAGTGAATGTTCGAGATGCAGGTTTCTAGCAATATACACTTATTAAAAACAGGCTAGTATAGATCTGTTGTTAGTAAAGCAATCCTTGAAGCCTCGAGCTATAAAACCGGACAGGAAGAATAAAGAGTTATTTTTCCCTTTGCACGTTTAGAAAAACGCACGTAAAACTCCAAAAGCTGGCTGCACTCTCAGGTAAGCTCTGAAGAAAGTAAGATTCCCAAGCCACAAATCTCAGGACTTCCGAGTACTTCAGCTTATTAATGTTGACTTACTTGCCTTCTGGTTTAGGCTTTTTTCGTGTAATGTTCAGGCTGTTCTTCATAACTAAAAGCCTAGATATTCTCCAAGAACCAATCACTTTTTTCCCCAGCATCGCTGGGGCTTTAAGGAAAAAGAATAGGAGTTGGCAATGTTTTATTCACACATGGGTTTTTCCTGACTTTCCAGTGTTGAAATGTATAGTCCATCTTTTGAGATGTTTTGAGTCCTCAAAAGCTAAGAGAATTGAAAGTTTTGTTAAACGATAGAATGTTGATCCATAATTGTTGATCCGAAAGTTGAACTAATAAACATGTCATCAGTTACTTATCAATATGTAACTTCTTTGCTAGATCAGTCCTTGTACGACACCGTTTTTAAAAGGACTTGCACAAAAATGCAGGGTACAGTAAGAACAGAAATACTGTTAAACTGCTGCTAGAGCAATCGGTTGTCACCTTCTAAAGACAACTGGATCTGTGTTCTTACTTTGCTGTGGGTAGAGTGATCTATCTGTAGTCCGAGCTGCCTCATCTGAGTGATTTCAGCTGATGGCTGACAGAAGCTTCCCTTTACTTTGTGGCTACCAAGTGGGTGAAATCCACATGCAGAGGAACAGGTTCACAAAGGAAATAAATTATCTCTGATCAAGTTCTACTTACAGCTTGGACGGATAATAGTTTGACTAGGTTTCTGCTGAAAGCGAGCTGAACGTGTCTCTGCTTTCCTTCTCAGTTTGGACCGCACCTGCTGAAGTCTACAGGAAAAATGAAGACCTTAATTGAAAAATCTTGATGTATTAAGATCACTACACGAAAGACTGTTAAGCTGTTTTGTCTGAAATCTTTTATGTTGCAAATAAATAGCACTAGTACTGACTGGTCTTGTACAACACAGGAAAAATCTAATGTGAGATGTAGAATTGAGGCACTAAACATGTTTGTATGTGATTTATCAAGGGGAATAAATTTGACCATTATACTCAGGTATTAATTTTGTATTCAAACCTGGCTTTCTATGTGGTGGTTTTAGTTTATTAACACTAAGTTATATATACAACATTCTTTGTGCATAACTGACCACCTTAAAAATTGGTGTACATTATTAATGAGTGATACACGCTTAAGTTATCTGAGCTCTAACTATAACAACTTGCACTACAATGTTTAGTTTGATACTGCATTTTTCATGTTGAAGTCTTTCTTTTAAACTTAATTTTAGCAAATTTTTAGTTCAAAGACTGAACGCATTCTGCTTCCTACTGCAAGAGTGAAAACTTAAATGTGCTGCAGAGATCACCTGGTGTGAGACATTTTAACTAGTAGCACATTTTTGTGCAGGGTTTTGTTTCTTTCAAATGAGCTTGCAAGGATAAGAGAGCAAAACCTACGTGTATCATCCTATGGCCAACAGAGAGAGTGCAAGACAAGCGAGTAAATCATGCTGTGGGAGCCTCAGTGAATAAGTAGTCCAGTGAATTTGAAATAACCAGTAGGTAGCAGCAGAGTAAAATAATTCCTGTCACAGTATGTGTTAACTAGTGTAGAAGTGGTGTAGCTAAGAAAAAAAAGGTACAGAGTACTGTGGGGTGAAAGCTGCCAAAAGTATTTTGCTGATCTCGGCTGGGCTAAGAGATGCTCATGGTCACCTTTGTCTCCCAGCTGTCCTGGATGCCTGACCAGTTTCTGGCAGTTGGGGACTGCATGAGCCCTCACAGTCCTGTTTGCAGGGAAGAGATGGTGTAACAGGCTGTTGCACATCACATAACCTGTTTTCCAGGGGAAGCCTTTCTGGGGTGGTCCCCACAGCAGCTCTTTGCTGCCAGAGCTGCCTGTTCATTAACCAACCCGCTGAGCTCATGTCTCCAGCCACAGATCTAGAAAGGGCTCGAATTAAAAATAAAAATCAGGTCAAAAAAAAGCTCTTTAGGAACCGGAGAGCTATTACTCAGCTGCACACTGAAATGAAGCCACGGTTTGCTCTGACCGTAGATAAGTGTAGAAAAAGGTGAACCTGGGTATTTCAGCATTTGAAGTTGATCTGGCTGCTGGAACAAGTACGGTTGCCTCTTAGAGCTTGTGTTTTCTAGGAAAAGAAAAAAGCAGCAGTTCTTAAATGAAGACAGGTGAATGTCTCAGACTAGGTTGCTGAAGATGACTGAAGCTTTGCTGCTTATAACTGAAATGTAGCTCACACAATGGAAGAGGATGTTTTCTGGCTTCAAACATGAAATGGTGTTAATATGTACATGTACACAGTGTAACTTCTTTCCAAGACGCTCTGCCGTCAGTCTTACTGATAGGCATTAAGCCTTTGTGTTCTTTTAAATGCCTTTAAAACACCTTTTTGAAAGTTAATTTTGGTTTAAAGTTTTGTATTTAATGCTCTATTGCCACTATATAAAATTAAAAGCAGTTAAGTATTGTGCGTGTGATTTTTGGTACTCTACAAACAATAGCAGCCACAATAAAATTACATTTCATTATAGTGACTATAAATCAATGTAGTGACAGTTTAACTTGCATCTCTTTCAGGAATGGACTACTTACTTACCTTGCTGTGCAGCAGGAGTAACAGTAGAAGCAGTCATAGAACTGCACCATGCTGTTAATTCAGTTACACTCAAGATTAAAAAAAAAAAAAAATCAGGAACCAGTGAGACGTTTACACCCCACCACAAGCCTAGCAGGAAGGTACTTGTCATTTAATGGTCTGTCCACCCCCTGGTACAGTGGTTTTCCCCGACGGTCCCTTGGTGTGGTACAACCATCCCCCTCGCAAAGGGCCACAGCTTCAGGACAGCTGGCCTGGAAAACCTCTGCTGAAGTCCTCATCTTCTTTCAGAGGCAAAACTTCTGTTGGAAGCATTTCAGTTCACATTATTTTAAGCATCACAGTTTAAATGAAGTAACTCCATCCAATTAAGTCATTAACTTGTAAAATTTAGGGTATCACTTGACCCATTAAACTAGGCTAAAACATGGGGAAAAACCCCACACTGAACGTTTACACTTTGAACTGGTGCTGTGAGGTGCAGGTATCCACCACCCCAGAAATACAAACACACGTGGCAAACCTTATTAGCGATGTAAAATTAGGGTAAAAGAAATGTCATCTGCACAGGAAAATAAAATCACAAAGCTGCCATCAAATAATTTGTTTCATACTTTTCTGTACCTTAATTTGTGTCTTTCTACTTAAAATCTTTTACATACACGGTGCCACTGCCCAGAGAGGAAAACATCTCAAGCAGAAGTGCTCAAACTAAGGATGTCCATGCACGCTGGGCAGACCTTAGGCATAACCTAAGGCCTGTTTGTATCTGTCTGGGTACATGAGCGAGTGGTGTTCCCGCCGGGAGCAGAGCTGCAGACTGTTTTAACAGTTTACGGCAGGGACCCGGCCTCTGCCCCGTAACGCATTTCTGGGCTCAGGTGGGCTGACTGGCCACTAGCAGTTGTGGTGCATTAGGTACGCTCCTGGTGTACGCGCGCTCTCGGCTCCCATGTGAAACATTTAAGCTGTAGGAACGCTGAAGTTTGGTGTAGGTTTGCAGAAGGCATTTCTAGACAGCATGTTCAAGAAAAGGCATAATTTTTTTTGTTTTACTTTTAAATTCAGTCAGATGTCAGAAGCTTCCACATACACTAATAGATGGGGTTAGGCTCAGCCTTTCTAAATCCAGTCTAATGTCAGAAGCTTCCACATACACTAATAGATGGGGTTAGACTCAGCCTTTCTAAATCCAGTCTGGTAGGAAAAGACAGAAGAACCCCTTTCGAGGAAAGGTGGCTTAGAACAAAACTACTCATCCTTAACTCTGGTACCGTGACAAGCTGTAGCTGTTCTTATTGGAGCAGATGACAGCAAGATTGTACAATGTTAAAGAATCACAGGTTGTTTAGAAAAACTATATTGAAACTGCTATATATGTATTTGTAAATTCATTAGTTTTAATTTTCATTAAATATGCTTATAAGTAAGTAGCTTGTAAGAAGTAGCAAAAATTATATTGCTGTTGGGGCCCTGTCTTTAACCAAGTCACATTTTTTTAAAGAAATGTGAGTCACAGAAAACATCAGATACTGATTTTAGTGGTGGTTTTGAAAATACCTGCAGACTTGGAATATGCTTTATTGAAAAATAAGGAGGCATCAGTACTTTTCCATGTTTAAACCCTACGAATCTGTACAGGCTGTAAGGAAGCTTAGCTGCAGGCTCGCTGTAGTAAGTTCCTCGCACACAGCTGTTACCTCAGTCCTCACAGCTCCAAACACCACTGGCATGTACCACTCTTTCAAAGCCAACCTGTTAAAAAAAGGCTTTTCTGTTACTGCAGGTTACAACCACAGCTCATTACCCCATTCAGTCCTGCTCTGTTGAAGTCAGGAAAGAGCAAGCCCTTGCACTGACGGCCAAGGAAGGAAGTTCACGCAGGTTCAAAAGAATGGTTTCATTATAAATTTATTTCTTTAAACATGGCCACTTTGAGATTAATGATACTACTTCAGGGAACACGAAAGAATAATAAACAACTGAATTTTAGAAGGGAAACAATCAGGCAAGTCAGGATTTTCTTTTCAAACAGTAAAAGGCCAAGCTCCAAGAGGCAGTAAATTTTGGCGTATGAGGACTAGTATTTTCAAATCCAGAAGTTGGCTTAGTTTTACAGTGGAAGCTGACTGCAACCTTAGCTATCTTTCCATAATGCTGGACTCGATCATAACTTAAATGTACAGGAGCATAATGTGAAAAGATCTTTTTATTAATTAAAAGTTAACAGCAACAGGCACATATTAAAATGAATATGGCAAAGCCTTTACAAATGGCTTTACGCTGAAGCTCTCTCCCAAAAATGGCTGTTGCAGCAAACTGTAAACAGAATTAATAAACAGTCTTTTACAATAACAGGGAGATACAAATGAACTAAAAGAAAGCACCAGTTTCTCAAACTAGATTACAGTTGTGCTTACTGTACTTAAAACAATGTAAAACAAATTACAAAAATGGAATGTTTTAAGTTTAAAATTAGTCCTTTAATTTTGTCCTAAAAAACATTTTCTCCTTTTCCCATCAAAAACCCATTAGTGGGTAAAGTTTCAGTAGAGGGAGGAATACGTAAACAATGCACTTTTTATTATTATTATTTTTCAAATCAAAAACAAATTTGGTCACTTAGCTCTGTGCATAGTTTAAGGCATCTGTAGCAATTTGTTACAGCTTCCTCCCCAATGTGGCTGTTCATGAAATTGTCACATTCTGAAAGAATAAATAAAATAATAATAATAAAAAAAAATGTTGCCGTTCAAACCCTTCCCGGCGCCCTCCCGCCCTCCCCCGTCCCAAACATACTCACACACCCACACATACACACACGCTGCAGCGAAAGGGGCATTTGTACCCTTGTTCTGAAGGACACGCTTCCCATCCCACTTTATTTCAGATTGGCAAATACCCTGAGCTGATTATGGTGTTTAGACATTCCACCTTTTTCTTGCATGTGCAGTTCAAGTGTACAATAGTGAAAACAACATGCGATGTTTCCACTGCAGAATCGCAATGCAGTTTGGACACTTCCCCCCCCCCCGCCCCCCC
>VZSC01000931.1:9190-84473 GCA_013398225.1 Steatornis caripensis | reverse complement strand
TGTTTTCTAATGACATACCCCCGCCTTCCCTTCCCAAATTCAGAAGTGTTTTCTGCCATTAAAAAATTGCATTCCCATACAGCACTGGAGTAAAGCTTGGCTGTGCTCTATGATGAATGCTCAGTTCCCAGTGCACAAACAAAATTATGGCAAATGGGAGGCTTTTCTGGCATCCAAAGAAACAAGAGCTGCAGTCTCAGATTTGATCATCTTCTTTTAAAAAAGCAAAAAAAAAACCAAGTTAGTGGTTCCTTCACAGCCATGCGCAAAGGTTAAGTCTAGAACCAATAGTTTCAGAGTACATTTGTAAACATCAAGTCTTGCCAGAGGCAGCAGAGGATGGGCACTTCACATTTCCGTATTAAAAGAGGGACTGAGTGGAAGGTATGCTTTGAACACATTTATGCAAGTCTTGCTGAATTCCAAGAAAGTGGAACAATCCATCTCAAGTCTTAGATTTGAAGACCGTATTTCAAATTTCACCAAAAAAAGCCAAAGCCGTGCGGCACAACGAAGCTTTCGTACTGTTCCTCCGAGGCTCAGTCACTGCTGTGCTTTGCATATTCATGGTTCCGAACGAAAACCAACTGAGGCATGTGCATATTGCTCTATGTTCAGATCTTGGAGTTTAAAAAAATTGTGGTTCAAATGGTCTGTGTCAAAGGAAAACTTGGAAATAAATAATGCTGGCATCATTTCACCGTTTTACCAAAACCTTGTGCTGGCAAGTATCTCCTTTAATCCAAGCATGTAGATACCAAGAGAAGAGGCAGTTTTGTCATGAAGATTGAGGTCAGGACAATCGAGGTTCCTGAGGTAATATGTCTGAGTCCATTTCCTCAAAAGCGGGGTCAACATCGTCGCCGCTGCCGGACTGTTCCCTCTGCACTCCCTTCCAGCTCGCCTTGTTCAGGCCCAGGTGGCCAAGCATTGTCTGTGACAGCCTCGTGTTTGAAAACCGGGCCCATTCCCCAAACAGTGGCTCCACTAAGTAGGTCATAAAACCTTTGAAAACAAGCAAACATATTCAAGTGAAAAAAAAAAACAGGAAAAAATACTCTTTTAAATAAAATTTAGTGGCAAAAAATAAACAATGCATCAGACTATTCGTCTCCAGTTTCCACTTAAAAATTCGTTCCAACATTTAGGGCATCTTTACAAAAATAATCTCTCAAAATGTAAAAGATTTTACTCGTCAGTCAAAAGAACTGCGTTATATTGGATTACAAATTAACCTCCTTTCTTTCACAACAATGACCAAATAAAGGAAAATATCGGAGAACATGTCGGCGAGGAATGTGTGTGGGGGTGGAGTCTAAACATCAGCAACTACGTCACACAAGTGAATTTAGAAACCCTAAATTTCTAAAATAAAGATTTTTATAACAAATCACCCCACAGACAGTCTGAACTATATTACGCAGTGGAAAAAATGAAAATATTCTTTTCACAATATTAAGCTGTATCAAAAATACTTAATACAAATTATAGACTTTTTAAACAAAAAGGCCACAAAACATCAACACAGAAACATTTCTATACGTGTTTGTGTGTATATACACATGCGCTTATTTATAGTGTCTATTTCCATGAACCAAAAATTCAGTGGTAAGAGGACCATCTGATTTTCTAACATTCTAAATTAAAACAGTGCAGCTGATTGAACGGATCAGGTTTTGTCTCTTATTTAAAGCAATACTTCATACTGGTTTTGTGGTTAAATTTATTCTTTAACCGAGTCCCATTCAATCTACATAAGCAACTTTATTAGAAATAACTATAAAAAGTCACTTTACTTTTTAAATCCAACTCAAGTTAGGAAAAAAAAAAAAGGCTATTCACCGTTCTCCATCAAATCTCTGCCTACCACTCTTCTTAAGGCTGCATTTAAAAGGAGTGCTAACATTCCAGAGAGCTAAACCCAGAGAGCAGGCAACCTCGCTGCAAAAGGCACCTGAGACTGCACAGGCAAGGGGAACGGACTGTCCTCTTCCCAAACCTGGCCATTTCAGATGAGGACAGTTCTGCGCAGCAGCACAGGAAAAGTCAGACAGCTGCTTCCTGCTCTGTAAGGAAACTCAGGGGCTTCAGTCTCCAGGAGTGTCAGTTCATAAACACTCCATTCAAGGGAGAAAGGTAGTATGGCAAATTGAAAAAACCTGCTCTTTGTAACACAAGTGCCGCCACGCGCATGCACAGAGCAGGTCAAGCCTCTAGGAAGCGTATCAAAAATGTACTTTTTTCAAATTGCAACCTGAAAGAAATCTACTAAAACAAATTGAACGGCAGTTACCAATCTGGATGTTGGCTATGGTTTCCGTCTGTCGGTCACAAAGTGGACTCACACCCAAGTGATATTTTTTTTCAATATCTCCTAAAGAAACAAAAGTATAATACAACCGTTATCAAGTCCAGACCCAAATGGAGCAAACACTAACAGAGGCGAGTTGTACAAGTTGCTTAACAAAGGTAGTATCTTGCAGCTGGCTGAATGCATTTACTTTCCTCCTGCATCTCCCAAAAAGCACAAGTAGCTCTGTCAGTGAGACTAACAGTACTTTGTATTTTTCATCAGACAATAATTAAAGAAAAAACATCAAATCACAGGTTTCCTGAAGTATTAACATACTTTCTTGCAAAACCTCCGAGACTGCCATAGAAACGATAAATTAAGATCGCCCCCTTTAGCAATATGGAAGAGAACAGCTTAGCCTTCAGAAATTTCTCACTAGATGCAATTTGTTGTTCTGCTTCCCCATCACCGTTATCTAAGAATAAGCTTCACGTGATTAGCACCAAAAAAAGCAGCCTGTTCCCCATATACCGTATCCATGCACAAATTACCAGGTCTCAAGTCAGCTAAACTAGCCTTAAGAAAGGAGAAGCACACTGTATTTCATTATTAAAACAATTTAATAACGGAGAAAATTAACTCCATTTGTCAATTAAAAGCTTTATTAACTGCTTCCATAAGTGAGCAGCCTTAATTCCATGGTAACTAAAAGTCTCCTCCCTAGCTCCTACCTGCTTATGAACAGGCTTCACAGCCAAATTTAAATACTGAAGATGCATGATTAATGGATTTCGTAGTTTACTGAAACCACTACGTAAATGCAAAGCGAGCAAAATTATTCATCTGAAGCACCCTTCAGGCCGAAGGATCTATTGAACCAGCCATTCTAGATTCAGATTCTAAGATTCTTCGTTGGGTTTTAGTCACACCAGCTTTTTGCAAGAAGTACAACCCATGAAAGTAAAAAAAACCCCATACTGTACTGTAAATCTCTCTTGGTCCCAAACAGAAATCGGTTTATCTGCAAGCAGCTATGACTCGTGGTCGTTTTCCCTACCGTATAAATACATGAGGTACCAACAGATACTTCTACTCTTACTTGCCTTGATGGAAGAACTCCTCTGTTACTTTTTCACTCCACTGCTTACTCAGCTCCCACGTCCGACATGGATTACAAATATCAGCACACTTCAAAGCCATCTAGTAAGTTAACATACAGCGTTAGATTCCCTCACCCTCCAACAGAAGCACCTGTAATTATTTATTTCCCAACAGCAGTTTATTTTAAGTTTTGTGAATAACAAACCTACCTACCTACCTACCATTTGTGCTTTTCTCAAGTTACGTTCTATAACCAGTTTAAGAACGCTCAGGAAACTATCACATCTCACGATCATCTTTGAGTAATATGGAAATTCAGTCAAGTCAAAGTATACTGCAGGGGCACTATATTTAGTATATTCACTAGTACAGAAGACAACCATAACGTCAGGAAAAGAAACATAAAAGTAAGTAAACAGTATTTTGCACTTCTGGCTCTGAAGTTCACGTTTTCAGTAACGGTTCGCACAGGACTGAACTTATCTGTTTGTCCACTTTCTTTTATAGTCCACAATATGAACCCAGTAATAAAAATGTCTATAAACCTAAAGAGACCTTTCGTTTTTAAAGCTTGCTACACCTCTCTGTGGCACAGCCACAAACTGATTCACAACAACAGTGCTCTCCTTTCCTGAAATAGGTTCTGACAAAGCATTTCACAGTTCTGAGACTGCACTGGAGTCATCGTAAGAACTAAACCCTGTCTTGGAAACATAGCTCTCCTTGGTTTAGCAGCTCTAAGTTATCAGACTTACCAACACACAACATCACGTGAGAGAAGTGCTGAGACGGGGGGGAGATTGAAGTGGAGGAAACAACCTTTTCATAATGAAATAAAATAACTGAAAGATATTTCTACTTCATTTTGAAAGTGGAATATAGCCTGGAAGAAGTTGTATTTAGCATTTTGAGTACATTATTTCTGACGCTAAAGTGATGTTTTCACAAATATTACCAAAATGATCACCTGTAAAATGAAGTGACGGTGGTTCGCATTCTCTAAGCATAGGTCTCCTCTATCCAAATGGGATCGAAACATGGACAGATACTCATTTTGCTGACTGATGTCTGTGGCAAGAATGAGATCACCTATCTGGCTTTCCATCAGCTGCCTGAAATTAGTGATACCCAACATTCAAAAAGCATAACAATTAAGAACAACAGCCATCACTAGATTTACGTGTCGCTCTATCATATTCATTATTATACAAATACAAGTAACAAGTTTTATAATCAGCATTTTCACTGAACTGTTTCTTTTGTTTTCTTTTCCCTCTGAAAAATTCCTACATCATCCATAGAAATACCTGGATTTTCATTGGCAGCTTTCAGGAGGACTAAAATAGTTTTTAGCTTCCCCTCCTGCTCCACCCCCCTTTTCTTTCCCTTAAAAATGCACAAATTAATTGTTTAAAGCTTATTTTTTGTTGAAGTAGGTGAAGAGGGTCTATTTTAAACTACAGTTGTGGTGGCAGAACGAGAAAAGGCTGCCAAGTTTAATCTAAACAGGTGCCTGACTACATGAATACACTTCTTCAGTGTAAATGCTATTTTCCGAATATCACATTGCACCATGAACTGCTCTAATCCAACAGCACGGTATCTGGGAATTCTTAAAATAGATCACAATCCACGCTTTGCATTCAGAACTGCCATGCAATAATTTAGCTTGTTTTGCAAAGCTGCCTTAAGTGACAGCTTGCTTACATCTTAAACTAATCTATGCTATTTGATATAAACATACCTGTTTTCTAATGACATATGTGCAAATAAACCAGACTCTCTCAGCAACCCCACTGCTGATCTCCAGTGATGGTTCTCTAATACTGAGGTATTCTGCAAATGAAAAGGTATTACAGGTATCAGTCAATGACTTTTTCTTAAACTAAAGAGCTATATGCTAAGAGCGGTACCAGACAGTTTCGCTGGGTTTCGGGGGTGGTGTTGTTCATTCTTCTTTTTTTTTCCCCGAGGAGGTTAAAACTCACAAATCCCAAATACTTTGTTAGCTTGCCCTTTTTTTTATCCCAGTGACGTGGAAACAATGTCTGGATTCAAACCCACCACTAGTTAAACACATCACAATTTATACTCCTTTTCTGTACTCCTCAGGCATTCTCCAAACCTGGTTTTAACAAAACAACCGATTTTGCCCTTACCTTATATAAAGTTGCTAAGTAATGGTTTGTTTTAATTAGGAAAGGTTGGTTAACGCCTGGGTGATCCAAATCATGTGTGGCAGCTGCTATTAAACTGAGCAGAACATCCCATGGAGTTAAAGATTTGGAAAGCTGTAAGACAACAACAAATGCAATTCTGTTAGCAATGCAAGTATGCCCTTAGAAAAAGCACATGGGGGTCACATTTTTGTTTTTCTCTTTTTGTAATTAACAGCCAGTTGAAGCGTTTTTTAGAGAAAATTTTAATAATGTAAAACTAATCTTCCACTGGCTTTTCACAGTATTTCCCACCCAAAAGCTACAAAATTTCAACAATAGTTTAAGCGTTATTCTTTCTGAATCGGAAGGTTCAGTCTTAAAAAATGCTGGCACACAAAATTATACTTTCTGCCTGGTAATGAAGTACTATTTCTAACCAGATCCTGTAAAAGCAGCAGATTCTTAAAATTAGCTCTCCATCTCATTTACCAAGTCTGTCAATTCTGCTTTAAATACAGAGTACATTTTAAAAATCATAAAAACCTTTCCTCTTCAAACGAAAAAACAAATGCTCTGGAGGACTTTAGAACTGTTCAGAATGGATTTCTACTCTTACTCAAAATTATATTTCAAAGTCTACCAGGAAAAGAACCGAAGGAGGAAAATCTGCCCAAAAAAAGTACTTTCAAGAAGCACGTGCATGTCGATTAACTCAGCATGAAACTGCACGGACTTATTTTCACTGCTCATAGCTGTTACTACTTCTGGTTGGGAGGTTTGAGAGCTAAACTCGGGAACAAAGCCTAGCTTGCTCTACAACGGAGAGGACAGTCCTGCCCGCACAAAAGTGAAATGCAACAAACACCCTAAGAGGAGAGGAGTTTATATTCCCCTGCTGCATCTGCCATCTATCATGCATCACATGTTTATAATGTACCTCGGTGCAACAGAACCAGTAGCTGTATATGTTACTAAAAATACAAAGTCTGTACTTGTATCCAAAGCATTACAAAACTTCCATCACGAGTATTAAATAGAAAAGGCTCAGAGCTTCCAAACTGCACGCCATAAAAAAAGCCAGAACTTACTTGGTTTTACCTTAGAAGCAGAATAAAGAGCTATGGCTATTTAAGAGAATACCAGACTGGTAATAATCTGCATCAAGGTAGGAAACTTGTCTCACCTGGCTAGAGAGCACTAGTTTTCAATCTAACACAGAAGGACGGGATTTAGCCCTGAAATTGTCTAAGACATTACTGTGAGCTAGGACTGCCAGCAGTCCAAGTAATAAGGAACAAACACTCAACTAGCTCAGCTCCTCAAGGTCTGTCACAGTGCCCATTTTTTAGAAAGAAAGGCCAAAGACAACTCCTGATGTCTCACTTTAAGGTGCCTTTAGCAGAAGCATACTATTCATTAACATCAAAGATGACCAAAGCAAGGGTAACCATAGTTTCTGGAGAAAAAAAAAAAAAAAACTGCCAACCAAACAAAAAAATCCCACCCCAAACCAAAACCACACAGGTTTATTATTGCCAGCTCTGACTCAGGCTGCAATTCTGTGTATACGCCTGGGGCACAAGGCTGTGTTAAGCAGCTGCAATCTTAATCAATCCCCTACTCCCGTTCAACATGAAGTCACACAAAAGACAATGTCAGCTCAGACGATGGGAAAAAAGAAAAGCATACTGCTAAGTGTGAACCCACAGCCTCAGCAACACAGAGAGCAATTCCCTGCCTTTTCGTGTTAAAAAGCGGTTTTGCTGGGTTTTTGGCTTTGTTTGTTTTTAATAAAACAAGCGTGTATGTGCATATACACATATATGTATATATGCACACAAATCCATTTATACACACACAAATACACGTATTTCTGTATGTACATGTGATGTGAAAATGAGAACGTTTCCTTACCTTGGGCTCCTTTAAGTAACAGTGCATGGCCTGAGTCACGTCAGCAGCATGAACTGCATTATGATAAGGGTTTTGACTGTGATAATCTTCTTGAACCATAACTGCAGGAAAATAACAAATATCCAAATCTAAATAAAATAGCAATTTTTTCAAGTACCATTTTATATGTCCTTATTAGGCACAGAAATACGCACTATCATGAGTTACATACACATAAAAGCGTCAAAGTGAATAAATCATCAACTGAAGCAAGACCCAGGTATAAAAGATTTTTATGTGAAGAAACAGTATTTTCTTAAGGAAATTAACTACACGTAAAGCCGTCTCAGAGCAAAAATTAAACAACTTGAAATCAATATATAATCTCAGATACTTTGACTTCCAGAACTTCCTAGGAAAGGCTCCCTTTGATACTCTAGCCTGCCTGAATCTTGAGGCAACCTGGAATACACAATGAAGATGATACTGTTTACCAAAGCTGGTAAATCAGGATGATTTCCTATCATGCCTTGGGAACAGACAGGATCAGAGGAATTAGGCCTGCTTTCCTGTCATATGAAGTGATTTTCTTTCCCCATCAGGAGACTGGTCATGGGAATCCACCTCTACATAGTTTAGGCATCTTCTCAGACTCTTAACTCAGGCAAATTTAAGCCTATATGCAATTTAGGAAAGAATCTCTTTTAGATGATGGTCTGACTAACCACTCCGAGATTTAGTGTTTTTTAGAGAACTTCTTCCTGGCTTTCCTCCTCTTTCCTCCGTCTTCAAACATCATCAGTAGAATACTTTAAAGGACATCCACATTAGCTTGAGTATGTGGAGTGAAAGAACTGTAACGCTAAAAAGGATGGAGGGGGGCAGAAGATCTGAAGCACAGCAATTAAAGGATACTCTAAAGTTTTGTCTGACATGACACATTAGCTCTATCAAACAAACCTCAAAAGACCATTTTCCTGGCTGGCTACAGTCTGTCGGTCCCATTCAAACAAACATGCCCACAACCTCTTTTCCTACTCAGTTTACAAGCCAGTACCCTCCACGTAACTGTGACTGTAATGTTAGAGCATTACTGCCACAGTATTTGTGTAGAGATGTGGCTCACGAAAAGTCAAAACACTGTAACCGCTGTGTAATGTCAACAGTACTCAATACATAGCTGACACCTCCTATAGAAAATAATTAAAATAAGAACCTTCAAGCTCTATTAACCTGCAGTAGAACTCCCTTTCACCTAGTCCTCACATCCAGTGCATGAATGGGGATGTCCTTGGCTTAATCCTCAATTTTTTGTGGCTTCATTAACTGGTTCAGCTACCGGAAGTCTACAATTCTCTTACTTATTTTAATAAAGCAGACTTAGGATAACATTTTGATCACGGTTTGCCACAACTAGAATGGCACAACAACCCTATGTTTCCAGGAACACAGTACTTTGTATTTTCTCTCCCTCTGTTCAGGTCTGGAATAAGAACTTGAAAACACACAGCAGGAGGAGACAGATCTCCAAGAAACCTTTGGAAGTCACAGAAAGACTGTGTATGTGTATAAACAAACATATATATACACACACACATACATATGCGATAGATTATATATAGAGATATAGACACAAAAATAAGATGCTGAGATCCTACTGAGGACTAAAATCAGACTTCTCTCCTTAAAAAGATTCCAGTAAGTTCTGAAATAAAGTTAATTTTTTGCCGCACCAGGGACCACGTGAGCTGTCCTAGTCTTCTGGACTTTGATCTTCAGATTGCTTTGGACTAGGGTATAAGAGGTAGCAAAAGAAAAGAAGGAACTGGGTTCATGCTAAGCAGCTGTATTTGGAAGAAAGGTTCCTTGATTGGACAGATGGGCTAGGACACAGCTAAAAAACGTTTTTCTTACCACTATCAAGTAGAAGGCATTAATGAAAAGGGAAAGGTGGTGAATTTCAAAGCTAGAATAAAATTTTGCCTTCTTCCAAGTCTAATCTCATTTTAGTGACTTACGGCTTAGAGTAGTCATATGTAGTTAAGACTACTGTTATCTTTTGATAAGCATTTAACTAATCCAGTCATTCCTAACTGGTCTTTAATGTCAAGTACTGTCTTTTACTAAATCTCAACTAACCAGGAAATAAGCAAGATGTGGAAGACAAAACACACTCAGTTACAACTTGAGTAGCCTAAGACCAGATTTCTATACTAATTTTCTTCACATTCCAATGTATCAGTCCTCAAGGTCAGCTGATCTACCTTTTTGAAACTGGAAGGAATTGAGTCCACTTTAAAACAACATCAAATGCAAGACGGAACTGAAATTTTTTAAAGCTGAAAGAGAACTAAATGATGGAAACAAAACCATTCCCTTATTTGAAAGGGGAGAAAAGCCTTCCAAATGTGATTTCTCCTGTTAAATGACAAGCTTTGTAACCACAAAATTGTTTTCTCTGAAACTGTGGAAGCCTGCTAAAAATGACCAGAAACTTGTTTCTCCTGCTCAGTTGAAAGAAAGCATCCCAACTCCACAAAACTAAATAAAAGGTACTGCTATAGAAGAACCGAAGGAAGTCTCACACCAGTGTCTGTGTCTATGGTATGGGGATGCAGAAAGACAGCTCTTTCAGCTGCCAAGTCAAAGTACCACTTGGTTTGAATATTCTACATCATATTTACATTTCTTTCCATTGAAACATTGCAGTGCTGCAGGCCCAAACATTCTAGCAAAATTGTCTTGGCGCTCTGTCTATGGAGAAAGTATGCCCACAGTACAGTGCTTATTTGTAGGAGAGTCTGAGCAAGCAAGAGATAGCATCAAATTGACGCTGTTAAATATGGCCAAGCTGGCATATTCAATAGTTAGGAAACTGTATCACGAACTTCAGAAATTAAGATGAAAACCGAACTGAAAATCAAAACAAAGAAAGGAGCTGTGCAGCCTTTCCCAAAAAAGATGTCACACAATGTCACATACATTTCTGATTATTTAGATTTAATAAATACAATACAGCATTTGCTACGAAACTACTAAACTTGTTAACAATTGCTTGGATTTAACATGGGAGATTTCTATACTCATAGAAACTTTGAGACATTGTCTCAATCAATATAATTTAAACCACTGCACAATCTGGACCTTATTGCTAAACTATAACCAGCACTTCAGTTAAGGTATAAAAATGCAGATAAACAGCAATATTCATCATAATAAAAAGCTGTATTTACCCAAAAATCTACGAAGTTTCATCGTATCTAACTGGAAGTGTTCAATTAGTCCATGAAGATTAAACAGATGAAAGGTTAAGCTGACTAGACTGTTTCCTAAAAATAAGATGAAAATACTAATTCATTGGAAGCCATGAAATCAGCAACTCTTTCATAAGAATTTATTATTTCAAACAAATTGGTCACAAAAATTATACACGCAAATTTCTCTACACCAATTTATGATAAATATTTAAATCTTATTGCATAACAAGATTCTATTAGGTATCTCCTCTAGTAATCACCAGCGTTTTTGCATAATTATAATGCATTCACCAATTGTCCACTGTCAACTGATAGGAGGAAAATGGTACTGAACATTAAAAAAGCAACAGGCTTGAATGTGCAAATCCGTTACAACAGTATTCAACTTTGTGGTGTGTTGCATCTTGATATTTATAAACAGACATATAGCTTAATACCAAATACAAAAATAATTAGGTGCAGGAAAAAAGCTAACCAACACTATCGACAAGCGTACATTGTACATATGATACCTCTCACGTTAATCATGTATTTTGCTAAACTGTGCTTTATTTCACAAGAACTCAAAGAAAAAGTTTTAAGTTTCTCTAGGAAATGTATACCCTTACAAGCTTACAATATACTTGGCCTACTCATAGCTATAACATTATAATCACTTGCAGCGGTAAAGCAAGTAAAACCAAGAGAGAAATAGTCTGCAAATGTTTACTTGAAATAGCTTGCCCGTTATTTATTCTGCAGACAATATGTAGTGGCAGATAACTCAGTTTTGGTACGTTGACTCTGACAATCTTCATTTAGCAGGAATTAAAGAACCCAGGACACAGAGGCTGAGGTACAAAAGGACAAAAATTTCTGCTAAATCTAGCTTATTACTAGGCTTAATGTAGTCGCATGAGCATGCCACTTCCTCACAATAAGATACACAATTCTTCAAACAACATTTACTGAGTAATTTGTTTCTTACAGGCTCATCCAGGGCAGCTCATCAAGCAGAACTTTATATACAGCATTCTCCCCTCACAAACTTTCAGGAACAACACTGCCGGTTCAAAATGTCCTCCTAAAATGACTAAATTAGAACGCAAAAAGGACAGTATAGGAAGCCTTCTACAATAGAAGCCATACTGGTAGCATCTAAAATGTATTTGAAAAAAGCATATTTAAAAGGCGGAGAAGGCCTTGTATAAAAAGGATTATTTCAGATTACTTCCGTCTGATAAATTAATCTGAAATAAGCTATGGTTACAAACAGGTTAACTTGCACACATAGCTGCTGCTTATTCAGTTATCTAGTCTGAAGTTTATAATTATATATAAACATTCTGTTTATAAAAATCCTTGCTTTTTCACTTTTTAATACATTTTCTGTTTTAAATCAAACTGTGAGGATGCTACTTCTACTCTAGATTAAGCCAAGCATCTCTTCAACAAAACAAGAGACAAAATTATCTTTTGGCACCATATTTTCCTTTCTGAACTTCATTTCTCTTTCCTTCTGCCAACTTTACTGACTGCATCTCTGCTACCAACTCCATTCGACCGATGTGAAACCTGCAAGAGCTGCCCTCCATTTGCTCGCACACTGGCACGAGTGTCGCCTTCGTGCTGGACTTGCTCATCTCCTTCTCCCATTTTGTTCAAAACTCAGGTTCCATTAGTGCGGATTATAACACAGAACTTCACCCTATTCACTGCAGAAGCCCTCCCTCCTCCTTTCCAGCACATTTACAGATCTCTTTTCCGACTGTCTGTCCATAACTTCGCCAATGCTTTATTTTTTTTTAAACCAACTATGTCTTTAGTTCCTACCACTGTCTGTAATGAGTGCACAAAACTAACCATAATCCTTTCCTCCTTTTTTTATTTTGTGCAAGCTACATGTACAACAGGTTCTGTCTACTCAACTCCTAATTCTCTAGGTATTCTGCTAGATACCATAATTACAATGCATTCATACCACCTTGCCTTCTCATGGTACTGTAAAGTAACAGAACTATTCTACCTAACATTAAGTTTATCAGAAAAACACCTGTTCAATGTAACTGACCTTTTGGACACAACCATATAAATTAACAGTATTCCGTAATTTAAGAAAAAGACTAAATTAGCAAAATTGTTTTTTAATTTATACCAAATGACTACTTATAATAAAAGAGAGAACAGCAACCTACAAAGTACAAGAAGGGCCTCTTCTACAAATCAATGATTGCTAGCAGTACTGGCAGCGATGCCATTTTAACAGAGTGGCCAGGCAAACTAGTATTTAGATTAAAGACTATTAAATCAAAGAGTCCTAGTTGATGAAATCTGTGCTTTTTAGCCAACGAGCAATCACATACCACAACGCAAGAGCAATAGTTAAGTTATGCTAAGAGATAAAACACAAATGAAAAAGCAGAAGTAAACTCACCATTTGTCAGTCTATCAAAAAGAAAAATATCAAAATTCCAATTTCCAACCTTCTCCAGCATACACTGAAAGAAACCACAAAAGCTGTCACTTTTTTCCTCAGTATATGCCTATCTTCCCATAGCCCAGAGGTGCATCTAAGATTTCAGAGACTGATGTAAGTCTTAGAATTTAGATATACAAAAATAGTATTAAAATAATAATTAAATTTGTCTGATGACCGGAAAACTTTGAAATACATGATGCAAACTGAAAAACTGAAATATAAGTGCCCTGACAGTACTGGCTTACAGTTTTCCCTTCATCCTTTAGTCAATTTCTTAAAAGAAATAAAATTTAAAACAATTAAGTTAAAAACAGAAACAGTATGACAGAATCACTCTGTGTTCAGACTTCTTCCACTTTTAATTTTTGCAATGATCTAGTAGTTAATGTCTGTGTAGTCCTTCACCTCGGTTTCTCTCTTTCCCTTGTTGTTTATACAAGAGAATAGTATCTAGATGCTTTACTACACATATGAGCCAAGCTTTAAATTTCTAAGAAACTGGCTTTTGACTTTCCACCTCACTGAACTAGCACTTCTTCAGTGCTGCTCCACATGTATTGTTTCAGCAGCTTGGATGAACAAGAACAGCAAACAGCACTCAAGACCTCACCAGAGTTCAGCAGCCACAGTTCTTGCTTCCTCTACCTCTATCAGAAATATCTGCCCAGCACATTTTACAACAGACACCTGCCTTCTCCTGTTCTCATTAGATTGGTAGAGCTGTTTCGTGATCCAATTACTACATTCTAGCTTTTCTCCACCAGCCACTAAAACTCAGCTACCAGAAGAAACAAACAGCATTAACAAGATCTTTCTGCTGTTTAATTAAACGTACATCTTTTAAATCCATCTTCCAGGTTATCGGGTTCTTCCTAAGCTGCAGCCTGATTAGGTGCCGTATGGACACGCTGCATTATAAGCATATTCCTTTTCTGCTTCGAGGTGACGAACACAAAGCCTCACACACAACATTAAGATGACACAGCCTCTGGAATCTTGAATAACCTGTAAACTTTGCCTGCTCATTCCCCTTCAGCTCCAGCCATCCTCTGTCCCCTGTTTGCTAGCCCTTCATCCAACTAACTACTCTTCTAGTACTGCCCATCTTCCCAGTATGCTTTACTGCAGCATGGGTATATCATAGCTACCACACTTTTCTTTTCTAGAAGAGTTGCCTACCAAAGAAAAAGTCAGTTTGGCATAATAATCTGATACATAAATTTATGCATTTTATCGAGTTTTCAGTAGTTGTTAGTCACTCTTCCAGATGTTCAATAATGAGGTTAGACTAACAAGGAAAGCATGAGGGGNACTTTTCTTTTCTAGAAGAGTTGCCTACCAAAGAAAAAGTCAGTTTGGCATAATAACCTGATACATAAATTTATGCATTTTATCAAGTTTTCAGTAGTTGTTAGTCACTCTTCCAGATGTTCAATAATGAGGTTAGACTAACAAGGAAAGCATGAGGGGCAATAGTTGTCCAAATTGCTCCATTACATTTCTTAAATACAGTTACATTCTTCTTTCTTTACTTTTTTCACCCATTATTACAGTGCTTCCTTCATTCACTAGAGTTATTCAAAAAACCTGATAGCCACATAAGCTCTAAAAATCATCCCAGTAAAGATAGTGCAGCCAAATACAAAAGATACAGTTATATACATTTTCAAAAACATGCTTTAAAAAAAAAATCAAGCAACCAACCTTGGCTTGTCCATTATAATCATCATCTAAAATGTTTGAAGAATTTGGAACAGTGATACCACGGAAAAAACGGGAAGATCTCAAGTATCGCTGGAAACTAAGCAACCGTCTCACATTTCTCGCAGACACAGACACCTCGATTTCAGAATTTGCTACAAAAAACAAGAAAATAAATACTTTCTCTAACGAACTTCTAAAAAAAAAAGACCGTTCAGGGAAGTCTGGTACAACAAAGGCGCTGCATTTTTTTTTTTAATTGGTGTATCAAATGCTTCAGTCACAGAGATTTAGGTTTTTATTAATAAGAAGTACAAAGCCACGGCTTAGAAAAGGAAGTTTTCTATGTAAGCATCCTGTGAAGAAAAACAAATATTTAAATCATAGCTGAAATGTATCTTTTTTAAAGAACAGTATTATTGAAGGGACAGAAATATGGAAATTGTGTAAAAACACACACAGTATTCCAAACAAGTTCCTTCCAGAAAACTGCTCTCATGTATACACATCCAATGCATGTTCCTAGCAAATCACGTAAGATACATACACCAGTAAGAGAGCAGCAGTAATCGTGTGTTGATATAGGAATTACAAGTAGGCTTTCAGCGTGTACAAATAACTTCTACACAGATTTTAAAGCTCAGAAATTCTCTTATCTTTACTGGCAAAATTTTAAACACACTCATGTGATTTTGGTGCTTTTGTGGACAATTGCACTCAGAACCTCTCCTCTGTCAAACAAGTATCACATTTACTTTCACAGCATGTGTCATTCCCTTTCCCAGTACAGTGAAAACACTACAGAAAATTGTTTCAGCCTGTTTTCAAAAAGAGTAATCCAAATATTTTGCTTTACTCTTATCAGGTTAACTGGTTTAGCAATTCAAATGACTGATGCTAGTTTATGTTCAGTTCCACTTGATACGCTTGAAGTGTTTAGAAACCTAAAGATCAAACTACGCATAGCTACAGTTTCTTTGCAACGGACCAGGTATTTTCATTCTGAAATACGTAAGGTCAAACTTGGCCTTTACTTTCTTTTCAGCAGTATCCCCAATAGTGGTTTTATATAATCAACAGTCAATAATATTGTTATTTCCTCATTCTGCCTGAAATTACTTATTTATTAAAAAAAGAAAAAAGAAAAAAGTATTAAATAAGGAAGTCAGTGCATACATGCTCTTTTCAAAAAATGCAGATCCTCAAAACCAACATGAGGCCAACTTTGTAGTATAGACCTCTTGCCCTTCTGAGCACAAGGCATACTAGAAAACGGTGAAGCAAGCAGTTACAATTTTCATTCTTAGTCAGTCTAAAATATTGTGCAGGGGAACATGTGGCCTAACAACCTCAATTAAACACGTCAGTGATTTCTAGTGAAAGCAGTTTAATTCTACGTAAGACACACCTTCATCCATATAAATTCTTCTCCCTGCAGACATTCCAACATACTTTCTGTTCTACGTTAACTCACTAATATATTCATTTCCAATCTACAGTAATAAAAGGCCTCTGAACAGAACTGACAATTGCATGAACATCCAACATCTAATCAAACGCAGCAGCACTGCACATCAACAGTCTGTGCTCACAGAGACTGAACTGATCGAACTGGAATATTCATTCAGACACCCCTGAAACACTTCATCGAGATACTGAAGATCCCATTAGTTTCAAAGGGCTAACACAGACACCTTCCCATGAAGTATCTTCAAGTCATCACACTTCAGACCAAGGGCACTTCCTCTGAAGACACTGGTACATACATATCCCAGTTCTGTAAGCAAGTGTGCTCATATGATAAAGGTTGCTTATAAAGCAACAGTGATGCGTACAGCAGGCAAATAAATAGATTCTGTCACGCTGCATTACACTACCAGTATATCTAATCACATTTGTTAACATGAGGTTACACTGCCAGCCGGCAGAACAGAGAAGCAGGGAGCCATACAGCTGCTCCTGTTAACCGAGTTAAAAGTTTCTCCCCCTCGATCTTGATCCAGTCCCTTAAAATCCAAATTTCAGAACAGAAATCATTAGGTTTGAAGTAAAATAATATAAAATGTGTATATTCAGGTCATAAAGTGATCTAAAATGTTCACAAAGTCACATACAAAATCCAGGAACTTCACTAAATCTCAGTAAAACAAAATATTTTAAGTAGGAAAAAATCATCCCTCTTCTGGAAGTACAGATGGTTTTCTTGATCATACGTAGTCTTTTACAGATCTATAGTTAACAAAAACCTACTTTTGTTGTCATGCTACAAATAAGTCTCACTCTCACAGATGCCACCCATTAATCTTTAGCAGAACAGTACGATGTAGGTAATAGAAGTAAAACAACAGCTTTTGTCAGCAAAGTGCACAACGGAACACAGAAATGGAATAATCTGGCAGTGCAGGCCTGCGTTCAACCTGTGTTTGTGTTCATAAGTCATCTGGGGGGGGTTGCACATATTTTTGTTTCAATACTTTTCTGATGATGATATGGGTACACAGGCTAATGAATTACTCAGTTTTCCGTGAAGCTGAAGAGTCATTACTCTTTACTTTGCAATATGCTACTGAGGCAGTCACCTTAAAAATATTTTTAAACTCTCTAAATTATCATCAGTTCATATAGTTTGTAAGCCACTATTACACATTAATCCTACTTTTTCTCCTCCTTATTTAGAAAAAAAAGAAAGAAAGAAGAAAAAAAGAAAGAGAAAAGAACACTGCTCCAGCTGATGTAATTCAACCAACCAACAACAAAGCCTACTTCATTCCAGCTTTCCCGGCAGCAATGCTGCTATTACAGAGTCACAGAACAGATGAGGTAGGAAAGGACCTCTGGAGGTCATCTGGTCAAACTCCTCTGCTCAAGCAGGGCCACCTAGACCACACTGCCCTGGACCATGTCCAGACAGCTTCTGACTATCTCCATGGAGACTCCACAACCTCCCTGGGCAACCTGGGCCAGTGCTCGGTCACCCTCACATAGATAAAAGTGTTTCCTGACATTCAGAGGGAACCTCCCATGTTTCAGTATGTGCCAAATGCCTCTGGTCCTGGCACTGGTCACCACTGAAAAAAGCCTGGCTCCATCCTCTTTGCACCCTCCCTTCAGGTATTCAGAGACATTGGTGAGATCCCTTCCAACCTTCTCTTCTCCCAACTGAACCATCGAGCTCTCTCAGCCTTTCCTCATCAGGCCCTTAGTCCTCCTCCTGACCCTTTGCTGAACTCTCCAGCATGTCCATCTCTCTTGTGTACTGGGCAGCCCAGACCTGGACACAGCACTCCAGGTGCAGCCTCACCAATGCTGAGCAGAGGGGCAGGATCCCCCTCCACCTGCTGGCAATGCTCCTCCTAATGCAGCCCAGGATACCATTAGCCTTCTTTGCAGCAAGGGCACATGGCTAGTTCATGTTCAATGTGGTGTCCACCGGGACCTCCAGGTTCATTAGAATAACTTTCAAATGAGAAAACAGATTTTGTGCCCTGCCAGCCCTCTGCCGTTCCAGAACCCCTAATGTGTGTGTGTGGGGGGGGCTACACTAACCCAAAAAGTAAATTGCTCTCTCTTTAAGAGCTAAACATTTGCTACAGGACAATTCAGAACAGATGAGTCAGATGTGGAGGTTTGACAGGTAATTAATTTAAAAGGAAGGCTGAAAAAGAAAATAGCTAGCTTTCAAGGAAGGAGGGGGGGAAGAGAGAGGGGAGAAAAAAAGATAGGTTCCTTCAGCTGCAGAACACTGATAACATCCTTGCTTGCAGTTTCCTTTTCCTCACAGATAAATTATTATGAAGGATACAAAAACCAACCGCTTTGTGGTTCTGGCAGAGCAGCCAAGACAAGTTCATGGGAAGGACTGGTAAACCAAACAACGGTTGTGCAATGGAAACTTGGTATTTCCCTCCTGGCACAAGCTGAAAACTCATTCCCTTTTATACGGATGATTAATATGAGAATGTCAGCCTAGCCTCTTCTATCATGAGTCACAAAATGAGATGCTAATTTCAGAGACCCTACCAAAGCATGGTTCAATAATGCATTTATAATGGAAAGAAGAAGGTGAAGAGTGAAGAGTGCATTACATTTGCTCAAGAAAAAGCACACTGCAAAATCATCCCTCCTCCCAGCCCAAATGACCTTAGTTTCATTTGGAGCTTTCAGTGTGCTAAATGCGTTTCTAACATCCAAGAGTGACCACTGGCTCTTAAGAGATAAAGGACAGTTTAAGGACAAATTAGAATGAGAAAATAAACAAACGTACATGGCATCTACAGTCTTGAGAAGTGAAATGGAACGAAAGCAAAGTCAGGATGTTGGGCATGTTAAGAAGGAAGCTACAGCACTCAGAAGTGCCTTTGATGCAAGGAACCAGAAGACTGAAGCTGTAGGCCTTTGTGCGTAGTCATCAGCAGCTCTCCTATGACATTCTTCTTCCCTTCTTAACTCTTCATGCCCTAAAGTTAGAATATCACCCCAAGTATTTATTATTTCCAAGTTATTTTTTTATTAAAATAATTACATTCTTGTTTCTAAGCATCTTAAGTGATATGCTGGTATAATAAAAAATGTCTTTTGCTAAAATAAAGAAAAAAGGAATAATTCTGTTTACTATCCTTTTTTTTGCTAATGTTATGCATATAGGGCAAAAAATAAAATAATACAACTTGTCTTCGTGCAACAGATTTCATCTGTATTCTAAGATACTTATTTTAATCTTTCTTCCCACTCCCAATCTTTTAAATGTTTTGCACTTCATAAAAACTAAAAAAAAAAAAATTATCACATTTCACAGGGATATTAAATATTTTTCTCATGCCTAAATAAAAATACAAAATAAGTAGAGAAAAGACAAGTGACAATCACTTACGAAATCACAATATACTGATACATTTATTCTCAGAATTTTTGCATCTTTCATATAGAATCATAGAATGGTAGGGGTTCAAAGGGACCTCTAGAGATCGTCTAGTAAAGACAGACAACAAAAGGAAGAATGACAACTTAATTATGGTTTGGTTTAATTTTTTATTAATATAAACCTTAAATCCTAGCAAAATGGTTCAACTTTCTTTTAATGCAAAGATAAAGACTCGGAGCCTCTGATGGGTTCTGATTGAAACAAGGCTATCCAGCATAAGAACTGTACTTCCCTTTCTTCCCTGCTACAACCTAGAAGGTAAATAGGAAGTTATCCACGATAAAAATAATTGGATTTTGCTGTTACCAATAGAAAGAGCTTAACTGAGGATCTTGGGTATCACTGCCACTAACAGAAAAAGGAATTTACAAAAAAAACCCCAAAATAATATTTCAGATGATTGCTATTTCTTACGTTTCAACATGAAAACTGGAGTTTGGGGTGCATAGGTCCACCAGAGGAGGTTTTTCCCTAAAAAAAAAAAAATCTTCTTTTCATGGAAGTAATCTCTTACTTTTTTTCCATATTAACCCAAGTATACGTTTATCATTTTAACACAGCAGACACAATCACCAAACCTGACATAGTATCTGAAAGTTTCCACTACCTGTAAATATATACGTTTGAAAGAAATATTCAATTTCACACGCCAACTATAACCATATTTCTAAGGCCTTCCAGGATACATTTTCTATTTACAAATAATTCAAAAGCATTATCTAGCATTGCACACCACTAGAGGGACCCATAAGCATTCGAATTTCACATCTATTCCCATCAAACCATTAAGGAATGCATTATATTAGATCCACGTACATTTTAAAAATATTTTAAGTCCTCTTATTTAGCTCTTGTTTAAGTTTTCCACTCACCATTTGCATTTTAAAGTACTTTTAAGACATGCAGTACTAAAGTCATACATAAAACTGTGATTTCATTTGGAAGATACAATTTTAGCAAGGATTTTAAAGTTACTTACAAAGACTACTGGTGCCTAAATTACCTTACTATACTATCTTCCTTAGAACCATTCTGAAGCCCTGCTTCACTGTAAGGCACTACACTCCCTCTTCTGCTTAAAAGAAAAAAATAAGCCAGACTGTTCTGGTTTTAATGTATCATATGTAAGTACTTATATACACATTCATACTTTTTTCCCCAAATAATCATGATTACTGGAAAATATGCTGTGGTTTAAGGATTAAATAAACATGTCTTTGCAAGCATCTTCTGAGTGGAATTAGAAAAATTTGTGAAGTTTCCAGAAACTCTAGTAGTACCAAACTCTTAATAAAAACTCCAGGAGTTTTCAACAGATCCTCCCTGATGGAGGGCAACTGCTAGGCATCACCATCACCAGAGGTAACTCCTTTTCTGGAGGGTCCTACGGAATGAAATGCTGCCTTAGCAAAGGCTAGAGCCAGAGAACAGTAGAATAATTTAGGTTGGAAGGAACAGAAGAGATTTCTGAAAGTCCTTTGGCCCAATCATCTGCTCAAAGTAGAGCTAATTTGACAAATTACTCAAAGTGCAGGGATTAGACTACTTCAGTATGAATTAAATGCCAATTCTCCAATGGCACTGTAAGCCATCACAGAGCAGCAGAAGTATAAAGAAAACACTGTGAAAACGTATCCAAAGGATTCTGCTCATATAACTCTCTTGAATTTTGGCTCCTCTTAATATTTCTGTGAACACCTCAGGAAGGATGTAAAATTAAGTAAATTGAGCAATGCCGTTCCTGTGCTGGACTGCATAACATTTTGCAATTACCTCTGGACTAGGAAACAGTCTATACAAGGCATATTCTTTCCCTACCAATTTACTGAATCCGAACCCTAGCAATACTGCAGTTGTGTATTTTTTCCCCACCGGAATCCACCCACTGGGCAAGGCAAACCTGTAGCTCACAACAGCATAGTGTGAGCTAACAAACTTCACTGAAGCATAATATTTAGAGGAATATAACCAGAATACGCCTATATCCCTTACAAAAATGGGTTATGCTGTGTTAACCAAGACACTGATGCTCCTGAAGAACAACTACACAATGCATAACGGTTCAACTCCTTTCCCAAAAGAATGATAATATATTCCAGAGCATCGCCAAATCCTTTTTCTTGGTATCTTCCAAGAAAACACTGGGTTTTAGTGTTCTAGAAATCCTCAGTTATACGGCAATGGAATGACAGAACAATCAAGTAATCCTTTTTGGCTATTTTTCACCCCCAGAAGTGAAAGAACTCAAAAGTAACACATCATGGTTGACAGAAAAAGAATGTCCCTTAAGGTTCTGTGTAGCTGTCGATACAAAAGTCAAACTGGGAGCTGAGAAGAAACAGGATTCTCACACACTTTATGCCAAATCGTCCAGCATTAAAAAAAACCACCACCACCACCAACAACAAAAATCTTTCAAAGGAAGCTACTTAGAGAAGGAAGACACTGGAGAAATTCAGAAGAAAAGAAAAAAACTAGAACGTGTCTGTGTCTTCTAAGGTCCAACTTACCTCAGCAATAAAACACTGAGTGAGCTCTACCAGTGCAAGACTCCAGAGCACACATGCTGTTTTACAGAAACTTGAAAAGAAGAAATTGTAGATAAAATAACAATCTAGGACAGCAAAAGAAAAAACATCTGTCATGTATTCTCAATTGGAAGCTTACACCCTGAAATCTTCCCTAACGAAGCTCACTTTTCACTTCACTGTTTTCTTTTGGCCAAAGCTGTATTTATGACATTTTCAGTGACTTTCCCCTGTGAGACTGCATTCTCCACAGCAAAGCAAAGCCAAAATTTCTCTCACATTGAGGAAAACAATTTATTTTGAATAATCTGGATTGTGAACAACTAGATGACAATTTCAGAACGCGTCCTTCACAGAAAGGCAGCTTTTGGAGAAATCTCGTGTACAAGCTCCTCAGTGCTAGTATTTTCACAGGGAAATAAATACTTCATTCAACATATGACCACACAGAAATCTTCTTGCATGACTTTACTCATTGTGAAACTCACCCTTCTTCACAGTAGACTGTTGAACAAGACAGACAATTACTCTTAACCAGATTCAGCTAGCTAATTTCTCTATTTTCTTGAAACAAAAAAGGGCATTCAGCTTCATCTGGACTATGCTCATTTTATCTCAACCTCTAGATGGTATTGTCAAAAGCATGATCAGGTGCTGTTACACAAAGATTTCCCCATTTGTTGAAGGCAATTAATTTGGATTTGAACTCTCTAACTTCTGGCCTCTCACCCAAGGGGAGTCTAAATTCTCTGTTTAAGGTGAAACACTGGGAAGTTCAAAACAACAATCCAAACAGCAGATCCTGACATCTTTGTCAGATCTCAAAGCAGCACATAAAACGTTCCATGAACTGCGATTTCCAAGTAAACAGCCTGAAAGTTGTATACCGAAGATAAACTCTGGAATTTCTTCACGTGCTTGCACTCTTAAGAATTGGATTTATTCATCAGCTATAAAAGTCACCTAAACTCTTCCTTTCTTTCCTTTCCCTGCTAAAAAAGCTCCATATACAACTAAGGAGAAGAACTATCTAAGTCTTAATAAAGTCTTAAGTTCCCATTACATCATTTTCTCTCCTATGTGAAGCACTGTACTGTATGCAAGCATCACTTGGATTCAAAATTGAGTCATTCCTAGGTGTTTACAGAAACATACTGATTAACTCAAAAAACCTTTTCTTTTTCCTAAGATATTTTAATTCACAGATGTGACAAATTAATTTCTCTATAAAAAATAAAATAGAGCCACCCGTGTCAGAAACATCACCATTTCCCCATAGAAGCGTGCTCAGACTGGAGTGGCAGGAGCAAATTCTAAAAACCTTTTGACAAGATCTTATCTATTTTGATGCAGATACAACAGGAAAAGCAAAAAGAAAAAAATGTTTCCTCTCCACAAAACCAAAGTATTCGGTTTTTATCTGGGTCTTCCAGACTATATCCAACCGCCCTTTTCTAAAAAGGAAGTCTGAAAGCATTCATTTAAGTTGTATCTCTGTAAGACACTTACGAATATTTTCGCTGTTACCTTAATTATTCACTTTAGTTTCACTTTATTCATTTTGGCTTCACTTCCTCACTGTAACATACTGTACACATCACCAAGCACATTTGCTGATTTTTTTTTTTTGGTGAAACTGAGTAATTGGGGCACATTATATATTCTTTTGTTTGTGCACGCTAGAAAATCCTCACAAACATAATCAAAGTTTAAGTATATGCGTGTATGTATATATACACACACAGACACATGCGTATAAAAACCAACAGACATTATTGACAACCTCTCAATAGCAAGAAAATAAAACCTAAAATTCTATTGCTGGTTTGCTATTTCTGAAAAAGGGAATATTTTTATACTGTCATTTACCAATTCTTCTACCTAAGATTTTGTTTTGCATTAGCTTTTATCAACATATTCTGTCAACACTGCAGTCTGAATTATTATCTATGTCGTCTTCGGTAATGTAAAACAAAATTTAAAAGTAATCACATTAACTGTAGTCTATTTGTAAACCAGCAGAGAGCAAGAGTGGTTATAACTGCAATCACTTTTTCAATAACTTCCCTGAAGACCAAACAGGACATGCCGGGTTGTCAGACAGCAAACTGCCAAACTCCCTGTTACCCAAGGAATGAAAAGTATATCCAGTGGCTCTATATTCAACTCAATAAAATATTAAAGTGCATGCAATTTACTGTGCAACTGTGAAATATGTGCATCCACTGAACAAAACCAGACCATTACAATTGAGGTAAAGATTTGCTTCTGAGGAAGAAAGTTAGTGGGTGTTCTCTCCTCTCCAGAAACGGCAGCTTTTAGCTGGTAACTTGAGTTTATGCCCATGGTCCCACACAGACATAACCAACAGACCACAGTAACAGAAAAACTACGAATTGATGTCCTGATTTAACCAATTACCAACCAACATGAATACAATCCTGACTTTCTCGATTCATCAGGAAGCAGTCTTGTTGAAACAAAAATCTGTTTATTGAGCTATTCCTCCTGGATAGTTCCTGAGATCAGATATAAAAATGCGACTGCTGAAGTAATGGATGACACAGAAGAAAATCTACCACCCAAACTTAGTTTGATCATCAGTCAAACTCTGCATTTAATAATCCTTAGATATGACTCCCATACCATCCTCTCTAGCAACAACAATAAAGACATTTTTCCAACAATCACTTTAAAATCAAATTTCCTAGCAAGAAGTTACCGTTGGAATACTTCTAGCCAATTTAGAAACTTGAATATTCATGTGCCAATTACAGAACTCTGGGATGAAGATGCAGATACTGATCTTATAATCCTTAAGAAGAAACAGAAGCGGTCTTAAGAACTAAACGCTAACAAATTTTACTTTGGTAAGACTAGTTGAAGTTGCAAGTGAAAATAACATTATGAAACACAAGCGATTATTAAAAAATCCAAAAAACAACCCAGTAGCTTCCTGTGAATAAGAGTAATGCACTTAAAATTTGGTACTCTTCAAACCTACCAATAAAATATTTGGTTAAGAGCCTATTAATAAATATTGGAAAAAGAGGAGCGGTCAGCAGATTATTAGCTGGACTTCCGGAAGGACATGCAACTTCTTCACAAAACACAATTCACAGAAAAGGAAAATAATGCTAAACAACAAAAGTAGCTAAGCAAAACACAAAATGGCAATAACGCTTCAACACTGTGAATGACAGACAGTATGTAAGTCATCTGCAAAACACGTAAGCAATGATCACTGCAAAACACTTAGAACGACAGAGTAAAGTTAGTGGATAGTAGAAGAAAGTTACAGTGAAATTTTACAAACACCAGGAAGAAAGCATATCCATGAATTACTGATGTTCAGTATGCAGCTGCGGTGGGGTGTAAAAAAACCCCAAACCAACATACATTCAGATGCTTTTGTCTGCTTCAGCTGCAGAAGAGACCCTTTTCAGTCCAGTTTTTGCCCCAAGCAAAGAGCTGGCTGGCTCCTCTCACATGCTGTCTATTGCTCACAGGGGCGAGCATTTTTCAGCCATGTAGCTCTGCGGGGCAAGATCCTTCTGGAGTTACGGGAGAAAGGCAGAGAGAATATCCTAAAAGCGAGGTCAAATCCGATTCCCACAACTTTTCTGCCCACAGTATGACAGTACGATACTAAAACTCTTTGGCTTAAAACAATTAAGAAAACACTGATCAGGACCCAATTAGCATTGCAAAGAGAAAGAAAACATTTTACTGACAAAAAAATCTCATTTGTGTAATGAATATATAATCTATTGATACTGTGAGAGACAGGGGACAGTTCTTTTTGAAAGAAACTCCACAAAGTAGCAGAAGTCTTAAGTCAAAGAGCAACACTGCCACAGGCCACAGTCCTGAAGCGCAAAAAAATCTGACTGTAGTATGGCAACTCTGAGAACTGCCACAGCAGCTGACTCGAAAGGGAAGTTATAGCCAAAGAATTTTTTGGGCCTCCTAGCAACATTCTTTGCTGTCATCAGACACCACAGTTGATGTTGCTAAAAGTCGGTGCCTGTGCCTGAACAAGTAGGGGCAAGAAGAAAGGGTGTGAAAATCCTTTTCCTGATTAGTCATGATCTGCCTGATGCACAGTCATCAGGATGGAAAGAAACAACATGATGATACCATAGAAAATACAGTTAATTTGACAACAGCAATAATGGCATACATGACTGCCTTTTAACAGGTAGTTCTTTTAATAATTCTGTTAGTATTTTGCCTTATCAGCATGAAATGCCACAGACATATATATACAAAAAGACATAGTTATGTAATTCATACATGGCACGCTCTTTCTAGACAGAATTTTTAGTATAGTCGATAGAATTATCAGGACTTGAGACAGAATTCTTATCCTCTTTATTTAAAAAAGAAAATTAATATAGCATACTCTTCAAACTTTGTTTTCTCACCTATTTTATGACACTAACTTCAGAATGAAACTAAGAGTTTTAAATTTAAGTAGTGATCTACTTTTAAAAAGAGTAACTTCAGTTAAGATCAGAATATTAATTCGCACAGTTTCTGCCACTCATTTTTATTAATAAGGTTATTACAACAACCACACTTACTACCATGAAACAGTTTTTCTAAACCTCTCCATTGCATTCAGAATACTTGGAATTGTGCTGATACAATGCCGGTACAGATACTTTATGACACTTAATACATTAATATTAATGGCATAATTTAATGAAGATTTAGATCCCCTGCACTTTTGCTGCATATTGGTATGGTGGTTATTAAAGGTTTTTTATTACAATAACTACTGACATATTTAGTTATAACCATATAGAAAAAAAAAGTGAAGTTATCCAAAAATATTCTTCTTGTAACACTCCCAAGAAAAAATGTTTCCTAAAGCACATCATCAAAAAAATTGAGTCAGTTGTTTTCTTATAACTCTTTAATCTTCATTTAAGGTTTGTCTAGGTCCAAAAAATTTATCTCCTAGCTACATGTTTGAGTAGATGTAATGTTAATTGATCATGATCAAGTCAAGAATACTGACATTTACTGTAATTCTCTTCAAACATCATCCTGGACCAGGTCCTTCTGCTGCTTTATAAAAACAGGCAAGTATTCTTCTCAACTGACTGCGTGCCAAGTAAGAACTCGGCACACACATCAGCAGCTGTATATAAGATAGTCTTTATTTCCATAGGGATTAAGGTCTAAATTAAATTAGTTTAAACTACATTTTTTAAAATAACAAAAATTTAGCAGTGAAGATTTTCCTCTTTTATTTTTGGTAATGAAAGTAGCATGAAAGATTTTCCTAAGAAGTATAAAAATGGTCTTGCTATATAAGCTGCTAACTTTATTTTTAGAGGCTCGGTAGTTAAAATTAACTGAAGCCTTTGTTTATTTGTCATTTATCTGCTTTTAAATACTTACAGTGAAAAATACGGAAATCAATGTATGGATGAGAACCTCTTCTCTCTGTTTCAAATCCTGCCCGACTTCTTACTCGCACATCTCCTAGAAACAGGGTCGAGAGTGAAATAAAAGTGTGGAAGAGTGGCAGAGATAAAATGCAAATGAACATAGCCTGGAGGGGTAAAGATTCAGGTACTTAATGGAGGAGGGTTATTCAAACAGTAGGCCTATTTCAATGCTTTTTATTTTAAAGGTGAAATTCAAAACAAAGTTTGAAGACTTGTTAAACATGCAATCGCATGCTTTCTTGTCAAAATCTCTCCTGCCTAAGCATACTTGCCAGAAGCAGGTGATAAGCATTCAGATGAAATTAGGAACAGCTTGCTACACCAGTATGGTAAAAATGAACCTCAATATGACAGGAAACAAGAACATTAAAGGTTGATTTGTTCCTCAGTAACACACATAAAACACTAACATTTTGTATAGTACAAAAAAGATTCAGCTTCTAGAAATGGCAGCTTTTAGCAAATAAGCTAGTTACAACATGGTTTTATATTACATAATAGAATATTTTCCCACTAGCATTTACTTACTTGTGCTCAGCTGTTTGAATATTACACAAGAGCCTATTAAAATACCAAAACTCAGTATTAAAATTTTATCAAACTATTTTGCACTGCAATTAGCTTCAACCTGATTCTTTTAGCATGCTAGTTGATTTCTACTTATGCATTTTACCAACTGAAAGCTGATCAGTACTCTTTCGTTAGGTATTTGTATGCATTAACGTAAGTAGTTCACCTGGATTAAAAGCTTTCACTTAAAATCCTTTGGCAATTACAAATTTGGGCAAACATTTGAGAATCAAATGCAATAGTGTTTACCTCCTCAAATCCTAACAGAAAAGTGAAATTTAAGATATTAAAATGTTCTGGTTTCTAATTATGAAAATCCTTCCAGTGTAGTATTCCCTTCTCAAACACAGAGATTTTCATAGGGATCAAAACTAAGTATTTAACACAAAGAACTAAGATGGATTTTATAAGAACAAAATAAAAATATAGCTATTTAATTTCTAGCAACTGACAATATTCTAATATCTTGAGAGTGTTTTTTCCTGCTCTTCTCCAACGTGCCAATTTGTAATGCTGAAGCAGGCAACTTGTCAGAAAATAGCTACAGATACTGACTAAAACTTCGATAATACACTTTTAATACTTAACCGGTATCTTTCTAGAGATACCTATCTATAAACCCCGAGGTATCTATAGTGACACACTTCACATGAATGTTATCTTGTGAGGCACGCTGGAAGGCCCACAAAAAGGTAAGTTGGCCGAGGGCTCCCCAAATAATGACTCTAAAGTTTATGTATCAGTAAAAAACATACCAAACATACATGGTTTTCAGTTATTACTCCTTTTGGTTTTTTGAAACCAAAATCCTTAGCAGAGCTGCAAGGGAAAGTAACCCAACTACTACCTGTAAACATTATTTTCAGACCACTGACAATATATTACTTATAAAGGTTTCAAGCATTCATTTGAGCAGAGTGCAAGAGGCTTGTCTTGTTCCAGCAATACAGAGGCAGCAAATTGTAGAACTCTTCTGTTAGGCGCAAGCAACTGGTGACTTTTATTTACAAAATAAGTTAATAAAAAGGAAAAAGGGAGGAAAATTTGGAAAAGAGGAGGCGAATGTATTAGTAGCTGTGTATGAAAATATCAGTTTACATGGAGGAAAATGCAACTTCCATTACCTTTCACTCATATTTATCTGGGAAATCAGTCAGAGCTACAGCTGTGTGAATGAGTTCACCAGCTTGATTAAAAGAAAAAATGAAAGAGTTTTTTTAGTTGAGCTATTATTTTTTTTTTTACAAAAAACGTGATATAACTTTTGTGAATTATATTTCATTTTCAAGACAGTCTTAACTTTCAAACTTTACCAACTATAACGTGAATTAGCCAATAGTTTTAGTCTGTGTACAACTAGGTTTTGGTGAACAACTTACTTGTTCAAAGTGTTAAGAATAGGAAAAGTTCACAGAAAAATACCTGAAGACTAACAGGGAATTCTGCAAATAAAAAACCAAACAGGTTCATCTGATAAATGGTATCCAGAAAGTTTCCCTCTGCTTTGTTCTTTTTTATTTACTTGTACCTAGTCTAACAGCATAGACAGAATAACAGTTATCTCTGTCACCATTGAAATGCCTGCAATGTTGTGGATTTTGAGTAGGAAAACAGGAAACATTGTCTACAAGTGAAATGCAAAAGTAGAACTAATGATGTTGCTTTTCACAGGAATTATTAAAATGTATATTTACAGGAATAGTTAGCCAAAAGAAGAAATGATATACTAAAAATGCACATGGCAAACTATTGAAAAAGCGATTGTAATAATGATTTTTTTTTTTAGAATACATTTGGATTTATTCTGGAAAAAGATACCACTTCTACAGGACTGGAATTCACCACAGTAAACAAAGCAGAAATTCCTACTGGGCCAACACAAAGGCAGAAGAGATATCTCCATCATCACTGTATAGAACTATTGCATTTTTCAAGATTTCAGACAAAAAGTGTGCTTGGGAAAACTGGTACAAGTGGAATTCAAATATACTATGCATCCATCTGAGTTTCTATGCGTATAGAAGCATAAAAAGGAATAGCATCAAACTGGCTGCACACTAGCACATTATAAAATGATGTGCTATTAACACAGTGAGACTAATCTCTACTGCATATGTATAGTTAGTTCCAAAACACCCAGAAACACCGGACCGTGCATAGCATTCAGCGTTCACTTAATCTGACCTGCAAAGATCAATAGATCCAAAATGCACCCACTTCATTGTGCTTGCACACAACATAACATACTCGCATCAATTTGCTTGGGAAATCCTGCGTAAGTTTTTTGTAACCCTATGACTTAAAATCACAATCAGTATAATTTCAAAGGAAGAAACATGTTTATCATCATAGGTAACAAAAAAAAGGCACGAGACACTTCAGATTTAAGATTACTTTTATCAGACAAAAGGACACTCTTACATAGTTCCTTCGCACGACAACAGGAGCCAAACCTCAGAGCCAATCATTATGGTAGCTGAAAGATAATTACAATTTAACACCTAAAACAAATAAACTTACGAAAAGTTTTCATTTATTTAGGCCTTTTAAAAAATAGCAAAACAGTTATAAAATCTTTTTAAACCATCACATCACACTGTTTGCCTATAGGTAAAATTTCCTTGAGTGGAAAGAAGTGGCAGCAAGCTGACAGGTTTTATCTTAAGTGTCTCTTGTTTAGCCACTTCAGCCACTTGAAAGACTCCTCTGTTTCCTTAGGGGGCACACATTCAAGTCCGGTATCTTAATGACAGTGGACTTCTATGAACAATTCTCCTGAGAGTTTCCGTGAATCCAAAGAATCAAGAGAAAGATTTTTAAAATGTGAAGCCTGCCTTTCAAAATTTGTTTCTGTACACAAACGTGACAAAGCTGGGTGCGTATTTAACTAGAAATTTTCCCAGAATACTTCTACGTGACCAGGATTGGCTGCATTTTTAAGACAAAGGCCATACAGGCAGAAACTTATCTGAAGACTGAATAAATATCAGAGGAAGGAATGTAAGAGGGAGGTTTGCAGCTATGACTGAACCTGAAAAGGAATCAGGGCTGTAATAAAACTTACCTTGAGACAGATCATTTAGCGCTTACCCCTCTCTCAGATTCCTGCTCACACCTCAAGGACAGCTCTGATACTTACGAGGCAGCTGAAATGCCACAGCCGACATCCCTGCGCGTTAGGGTTACACAGCACATACTTCGTGCTACCCTAATACCCCAGCGTGGCACAGTAACAATGCAGCAGCTGCTTGGGGAGCTGAGGCCTTCTGGAGCAGGGGCAGAAATCTCAGAGATCACGGAGGACAGCTGGGAGAAGAAATTACGACAGCCACCTCAAGGGAAACCACCCAAGTCAAAGCCATGAAGTTGTGAAGAGCTGGACTTCCAGAAAGAATTCCTAGCTTCACAGATTAAAGTTCCTATTAAATTTGTTGGAGAAACAGATGACAGGTCAGCCAAATATGCCAAAATTAAAGCAAACGGAATACAACAAAACAACCGCTACTGCAGAAGAGAGTGCACCTGCATTATACAGTAGCTTGCCTCCACTGTTTTCTATTTGAAGTGATCAAGACCTCTAAAGGAGGGTAAAATGCTCCAGTTTTAGTTGAGAGGTGCATGCTCACCAAGACAAGCAGTCAGTGCCCCACTCTTTCCACCCCATGCACAGTAGCAAAACTTTCAGGCAATATAAAACAACAAGAAAAAGAAACCAGAAAAACAAAGAACAGAAAATTCAAGGAAGTATCAAGATTACACGAAAGCACTTACGAGAAATTTTGAGAATTCCTCATAGTTGTTGAGAGAAGTAGCTGACTGAGCTGGTGCAACTACATTAGTCCTTCCAAGGTCTTAAAAGAAAAATTCTACAATGCTGCATCTGTATCTATATTTTAGAATAGTAAATAAGCCACTTGGGAGTGGCTTAGAGTATATTTTGGGAATGGGGTATGACAGATGAGTCATTAGAGTCAACACTGTTTGTTTATATCAACACTGATGAAGATAGTTAAGAGTTACTTATTTATTTTGTGTGTCCCTAAAATTTTCATCTTTTAAATTGAACCTGGAAACACTGCCATACCACAGAAATTCCTATTTACTTGATGCAAATGAATTTCCACTGGATTCCCATTGGAATAGCCTTAAAGCATTAAAGAAAGCAACTCTACAGCCAGCACAACTAAATAGAGGCAGAGGGAGGTGTCCTAGATACCATTAGCTTTATATTGTTGGTCTGCTAAAATAAACACCTTATCAAGGTACGGCTTATTAGTAGATATAGTCTGTTTACAATAGTAACCAAGTAAAAGACAAAACCCCTCATGACTGTGCCTAACTTCCCGTTAAGTTACAGCTGAGGATTGTTTACAGCTTACTCTGCTAAAGTGTACTAAGATAAATAACAAAAAAAAAAACCCCACAAAACCCAAAACTCAAAAAACTCACCCTCACAATACTGTATGGGAAATGCAATACTTCACACTTCTTGCAAAAAATTCTAATTGAATATATTCATTCCTGAATCTACTCGGATACTCATTTTCTACATACCGATGTGTCCAACTGTTCAGCTTTCAGGCTGTTTTTTTTTTACAGTTTATTTACAAATACAACAGTAATAAATCTGTAAATAGTTGCTAACTTGTATGGTATAGCACACATAACAGTCAGGAAAACAAACAGATCACTAACAAGCGAGAAAGTAACACGAATTTCACACACTGATTCAAACATCCAATGAGCAATTTTATGTTTGTTGGTAGCTTCCTTCTCCAGCTGAAATTAGAAGAGGTCAATCCTTTAAAAGACTTACTGCCTCTGAATAGCTAGCACCATTGAACAGCAATCAATGCCGCCAAGAGTCGTGCTATTCGTAACAAGTACCAATGACACAGTCTAATAAATTAATTCCAGTTAGAGAACGAGTGAAAATTTAATTTACTTCACATCATGTTCTGAATATATTCCAGTTCTGCCTATGAAAACAGTCAAAGAAAGATTTCAAAACAATTGATTTTTTTCCCCTAAGTTCAGGTGTATATACGAAGAATGACAGGAAGTCATGCTTTGCTTTTCACTAGACTTACTTGAGCACTATCACAAACCCTTCTGCAGAAATGATGGGTTTGACTACTTCGTGGTACAGTGAAACCTCCAAAGCAGCAAAAGAATCGGATTATTCTCCCCAGAAATTAAGAATTGTTTTCTTACAAGCCGAGTTTCTACCACTAATCTAGCAGATCAATTTAAAAAAGATCAGAACACTTACAGTACCTTTAATTCAAACACATTAGTGTTTCTTTAAAATAAATTAATACATATTTTCCCTGCTGGGGAATTAAAAGTACTCAATTTTTAGGATTTTGAGCATAAAAAAATAGTATTTTCTAATTACAGCACAAAATACATTTAGTTTTAAAAATACATTTTTAAAAACACATTTAGTTTTTAAAAAAAAGTATCACAAGAACAAGAAAAAAAAAAACCTATCTCAAGCCTGAATTTACTTGCTTATTCTTATGGCTAGAGCACATTCTGAAGAATTCTAGCATGCATCCTGCAAAAACGATGATTAAAATGAAAGTTATTTTAACTTTTGAAAATGAAATAAATCTATTTCTAACAACAACAAAAAACCCCTAGCAGCTTTTTCAATAAACATTTAGAAGCCAGCATCTCATGTCCTCCTCCTCTTAACAACTTTTCAAAGTAATTACATTCTTTTCTCAAAAAAATCCTTCAGCAGTCAGTGCTACAGTATTAACAACTTCAGAAACTTCAAAAAAATCAAAATAATTGAAAAAAAAATGCAAAAAGATGCTAAGTCAAAATTGGATTTATATATACATACGCACACATATGCAGGTTATTACTATAAATTGATATCTATACACACATGTGTACACACGCATATAGCTTACAACTTTAAATCACAAAGAACACAGTTATGAATTTCTGGGGATACATACAAAATACAACTAATTCAAAAAGACTCAGGGCATAAAAAGACATGTTCTGGCTGATCTAGTTGGAGTCAGTTAAGAATTTATAATCACTAGCTGTTGACGTTCATCCAGCCGTGCAAGACATCATACAAGCATTCCTAGTCCATTTCAACACAAAATCATAGCTCAAAATGGCTTAAATTAAGTGGCATAATTTTGCAGTGAAACAGACTTCAGAGTACATATACACAGTCCCCGTGCCATCTGCATCACCAGCAGCCTCCAGAGGAGGTACGGGAAGTACTGAATCCGGCAGCCAGATCTGCAAGCGCTTTGCATCTTTCTCTTCTCAATGACTGACCTCAACTCCTTCTTCCACACACTCACTCATCACAGAGGGTCTCCCCCAGATGCTTGCCCCTCCCAATACCGTTCTTTCATTTTAATTTGAATTTACTCTTTATCTAGTTGCTACTCTGGAAACATTCTTCAGTAAGTTGACTAAACTACTGGCCCTGTCATGCATACTTTCCCTTGTCAAGTCATCTTTTAGGATTAATCAGAGAAATATTGTCTCAAATCATATCATTAAGAATACTTTGAGCATTTCATAGCCTCAGTTCTTTAGTGTGTGGTAATTCTCACACACAAATACCCTCTAAGCTGTAGTTTTAACCAGAAGGATACCATGCAGAGGTCATAAATCCCATCACAGAAATAAAGATCAATCGTGAGTCACTTGGAAAGCTAAACTTCTACTCAACACGTTACATTGACTATAATAACTTTTTTTTTTAATATAGGAGTAAAACACCTGACACAATAGTTAACTCAGGAAAAAAAGAAAAAAGGCAAACAACCAAAAAACCCAAGTCAACAGAAAAAAGAACTCAAACTTTTCTAAAGAATCTAATTGGAATATTATCCAGGAGAAAGAGAATGATAAATTTAAGAATTCAACATTCAAATATAAAAAAATGATTACGTTAAATTAATCATAAACATTAGACCTTTGCAATATAGAACTGGCATGCTTACCTAGCATACGAATGTACAACGCAGTCTGATCAGAGCTGTCATAGGAAATTGCTCCACGTCTCTGCAAAACAAAAAAAACGTATTTTACGCAAGTTAGAACTGAATCATTTTTAAACTGAAATGAAAATAAAGTATCAATTGTCCATTTCCAATTAAACTCTCAAAATTAATTTTGGAATTTTGAACATGCATCTTTCAAATATATCTACTGATTTTGTTTTAGGAGGGGACAACTCCTTCGACAGGAACTGGTGGTGAAAAGATTAGGAAAAACAGGAGCAGAGTGTGGGGGAAAAAATATCCCCCCTAAATTTCTCTCCAAATACTCCTCAATCATTCCTCACAACAAAGACGACACAGAAGAAGATTAAGCAGACACAAAAACCCATGCTCCTCATAGCCGTATAGAATGTAATACTTAAAACAAATACTTGTAGTTCCTGGTTTGTTTATTTACTTTTACCTATGGAGTATTTCCATCTTTCAAAGCTAAAAGTAGTTTTAAAAAAAGTAAAAGAACTTAAATGACACCATTACTACAGTCCTAGGAATTCAATGTGTATTCTGCAAGGGCAGGACTTGGCTGCCACATACTACTTTCATTCCGCCCAGTACTTTCTGAAGGCAAATCAAGGTACCACTGAAACAGGAACTAATACATAAAGGTATTTTAAAGAAAATAAGCAAGTTGTATTTCACATTTGATGATAAAAGTCTAAAACAGCTATCAAGCTATCTGTGCATGACACTGAGATACTCTCACACAGGCCGTATTTCTTACCTATACAAAATGTGTATGTTCCGTACATACCAGCTAATGCGATAATAGTGACAATCCAGGAAGGCTCACACAAGTGTGGTGAACTGGTCCTCTAATAGCTAAAAACTGGGGTAATGTTCTCATAGTTACACAACGCTGGCATCACGTGGTCTTCAAAGCTTGGCACAACCTAGCATCCGGCCTCACGCCTTGCCTTTACTGTACTTTAACCATCTTCTCCACCTTCCTAGGGCCTTCATTAATGTTATTTCTTAACCCTAGGATCAGAGAATCACCTTCACAATCAGTCTTCAATTTTAAAGAACATATGTTGTGAACTGGCAAAGAAATAAGATTTTTGTGTGTGTGCACACACGTTAAAGACTCTCATGACCTTTTCCTGTCCACCACACTTATTCACACTGAGGACAGTGAAGTCCTCGGTGCCACAAAGGGTTATCATACCCCTTCAAAAACTTCAGATAAAAAGACAGCCTGGAAATGAACGCAGTAACTCATTTCTTCCTCTATGTAGCAGCAACAACACTACACCAGGGACACAGAACAGCCTGAAAATGTGCAAGTTCAAAAGATGGGAAACCAAACCATGTCAGGACAGAAAAACAGATGTTGGCTATTGAAAAGAATTCTAAAAGAAAGAAAAAGAGATAAAGAAACAAAGTACTTGGAAGGGGAAAAATGTAAAATTGCTTATATGCATCTATCTACAGAACAAACTGAATGCACACAAAGACAGACTAGAGATTAATAACCTCTGTCAACGTGATTTGTACAACTGATATGCTCAGACTCCAAATCCAGAAGTTACACTTAACAGTTTAAATATTTTTCATGTTAAAAACAAACAACCAAAAAAAAGGAAAACCTTACACTTGAAGCCAGAGAAGTTTTTCCAAAAGTAAGCTTAATATTTAATTACAGAAGCGACCAAAGACCTACCTCCAAATGGGGCCCAATTACAGCAGCTGTTGTAAAGACTACAAGTAAGAACTCCCTGTACAGAACTTTTATGTTGTCTTAGCTTTTGTTCTGTATTTCCTTGGAAGATTACAAACCATGCAGATAATCCTTCCCTTGAAATATGTTTGTACAGCATTTCTCACAGCAATGTGCCTGTCGTGATGGGAAAGGCAGCAATACAACCCATCAGCCAGAAAATGGTGCTGATTTCCCACTAACATTTTCAAATTTCTTCATATAACCTACCTTTGAATTTCAGCAAATCTCAGCTGAATATATTTTCAGTAGCCTGGAACATTTCATATCACTGACTAGGCACAATCAGTGCTGTAATTTAGTGCTAACTTGCAATTTGCACCTGTCTATCACAGCTTTCTGGACATGTCCAATACAGTTCTGTAATCTAATACAGGAGAAAGCTAAGCACACATGCAGCTAGAAGAACCACGCTCAACTGGAACATTAGTCTCCGAGAAGGAAAACAGTATTTAAAATTTACTGAAAAATAAATTCTTTTGATATGTTGGTTCTAAAATATTACATGCTCTCTAAAATATTGTTAGATAAAGCAGTACCTCCATGTATAATATCAAACATGAAGCACATTTTAAAAAACATAACCCAGTTGCTTACACAAACAAGTGATTTTGTTCTGCAAGGACTCTGAAAGATCTCATAGGAATCTTTGAACAATCAAATCCTTCGAAAATTACCTTTCAAAGTTTGGTTTCCTAAGGAAAAAGAGTCAATTTATTGTGTAAGCCTTACTAATAATACTTCAAAAATAGTAGGACAATTTCAGCTTATTTTTCTGAAAGAGTAGAGGTCCTAGAGATACTTCATTCGTTGAAATTTGTAAAATAAAACATGTAAGAGGAAAAAACAGTTTGCAAGTTCCACCAAGGGACAGATACAGGGTGGGTGAGGAGTGGCCAGACCTCCTACCTTCAGACCAGGCAAACAAGTGAGCTACAGATAGTCAGGAGCACTGTGGTGGGCAGTCAGAGACAGAGGAGGGAGCTAATGGTACAGAGGTTTTTAGCAACTTGTGATAGGTAGGTAAATTAAATAATATTATGCTCATCCAGCCATGGATTGCTTTGTGTCAGCTTACACTCCAAACAGGTAGCAGACTATGTACCACAGGCTGAGGTATATCATCTGTTTTCCCACTTCAAATAATACTGTCAGCATGTTTGTTACACTACCCCCAACACCACTCTAGAAAAACGCAAGGAATAAAAGCAAAAAAAAGAGAAATAACTTAATCTACCCTGCCTTAAGATACTCTGCCCAGATTCCACTCCTTAAATCCACAAAACAGAAAGACCAGATTTAATGCATCAGCTTCTACTGAGATGTGACCTGTCATGTGCAGCAATTTTGTAAGCAGAAAGGCAAATGCATCGCAAAGAACTGATGTTTCTGTAAGGCACTCAACAGTTCACACAGTTTAATCACCAGGATTCTACCCTTGTCGACCACCAAAAATGCCTCCTCCCTCACTGCTAATCAAAATCCCACGCTCTTTAGCCTACACCAAGACACCAAGACTATACTTAACTAAAAATTTACCTTACTATACATCGTATCAACCCACAGAAACCTTGGCTAAAACACTTCACAGAGCTTGACTTGTGGCACTTCAAAATATTACATTATTATTGTTAATATTGTCAGTATTTTAAACTCATTTAGCATAAAATTTTATTTCTAGATCCCTGCCACCTCTTTGGTCTACCTGAAGCTTTGTACCTGTTAATAATCCTAAAGCGTATTGAACTCCTTGACCCTCTGTACAAATCTCAAACAAGCAGGCACCACCACTCCAACAGGCAGACAAAATTACTAGTGCTCAAACTGAAGACAATCCTGATGTGCTTAGGCAGGTTCCCTTTTAAGCACAAGGACAACTTGGTCCGGTGGGAATATCTGCTGGACTCCCAATGGATTCAACAAATTCCTCAAACGATTAGGTGAGGTTCTGAACCACTCCCGCTCCTTTCCAGACATGAGCACAGCCATCTGAACTGGGTGGCCTGTTTTGCTTTAGCAGCAAAGATAAATGTCAGAAAGATGACTGGGAAGTTGAAGGATTGTTACACACTGAACTTCCACTTTGAAAACCTCAATTTAAATTTCAGTTTCATATTAGAGTGTCATTTATTCTTCCAAAGGGCAATACAGTAAGAAAAGCTTTCATTTCTCCTCTCTTTTTTCACATATTTATGGAAAGTGAATGGAAGAAGTTGAAACTAAAGTGGAAGATCCATTAAGCCTTTAAGAACAACGATACGACGACTCCACAAAACATGCTAAGGGAGTATCTGCCAAAAGACAGATTTAAGTCGGATCTTTCTGAGGATCTTTTCGCAAGAGTATAGGAAGTTGTTAAAGGCCGTGCAACGGGAATGACATGCCAAAATAGCACACAGATATCTTCAAAGGGAAACCGCTTCAGTGATGCTAGGGAGTACAGCATACGCATGTAACACTTGGAAACAGAGCACCTGCTGCTGTTTGTGCCAAACAGCAACGTTTCCACTGATGTATCAGTTTTATCACAAGGACTTCCCAATCCAGCTCAGAGCAGAGCACCAGCATTACTGTTGGGCACTTCATTTAGGCAAAAGCCTGCTAGCCAGCCTTCAGACTGTCAAGTGAAACAACTGTCGGTCTCATACTGTAACAGCAGAAAGAAATCGATGGAGCTGTCGGCCTTCAAAATTCAGTACTTCCGATCAGAAAGAACCATCTATGTGTTTTGATGGAGTGCACATCCCTAATTTTGCAACTCAGTTGTTTATTCAGAAACTGGGAAAGAAAAGCCAGAGGACAGCAACACAGCCAGTCAGGTATTTTTATGTACTCGGCTTTTCTGCCCAAGTTACTTGCCCAACAATCAGAGGGTTGTCATCAGAAAGAAATTGAGAACAAGTTTGGAGAAGTTGTATTATTGCAACCACAATTTGCTGGTTATGCTGCCACAAATGTACACATCTTTGGAAACACAGATTCTACGACAGTTTATCAACTAGAAGTCCCTAGAATGTCAAACTTACCAAGACTAGATTTCTCCAACTATTAGTGGGTTTCAAAAGCAAGACTGTCATCATAATTCTTGAAATGCTTTCAGTAATTAGAAGTTCCATACTAATGTAAGATCCACAGTTTTCCGCAAGATATCAGCGAGATTTTACTCACTAAAGCCCTGGAAAAATATTCTTTTAAAGCACTTGCATAACTGTCGTTGAACTCGCGACAAGCCACTGCAGAATGGTCCTACTACTATTTTCTAAATATTTCAGTAAGTTCGAAGCAGTATTTTGAAATATATCAAACCACAGACAAGAAAGTGTATTTAATTTCAGGAACACAACACTAATCAGCAATAAGACACACACACGCCCTTCAAATATATGTATGTGGCAATTTTACTATTTTCTTCCATATAAAGTTATTTATATGATCACCTCCCAAGATGGATGACAATCACTTAGCGATTGGCTGAACGACAGTTGTCAATAACATTGATAACTGTTATTCATCTAACAAGCACTTGTGAGATTTTTTTTTTCTCTCATAGACCTTGGATGTATATCATGTGGCATCATAAGATTTACCCAAAGTTCTATCAACCTAAAAAGCTCAAGATGTAACAAAAATATACAAAACAAAAGCTTGAAAATTGACTAGAAAAGAAAGTACAGTCAAAAAAGCGTAAGTGATAGACTTAAGTGAGGGCAGAAACACACAGGGGGATTACCTTTAGAAACTAAATAAGAATGGCAGAAGGACTCAAAACCAAGAGCAAAACAGGATAATTCATGAGCACAACAAAAATAATTATTTAAAAGAAACAACCGTTAGCACACAGTTTAAAACACAACCATCAACAGCACAAGTTTTTATGCTTAACCATATTATGTCAGCGACCTGGAATTCCTATTTTTCCCCACCTTAAGAGAATCTTTGACCAAACTGAATTACAGACATAATCCTTAAGCAGGCTTTTTATGTCAAGTTTCAGAAAACCAGCAATTCAACAGCATACTAGTAAAATGCAGATGATGTACTAGGCTAGCACACTGGCTGTGAAACTTTGGAATTTAAAATTTGCTTTCAGTCATAAGTGAACATCCATTAGTGTATCCTGATCTTTTTCTTGATGTGACAAAAGTTATCAGAAGTGCTAGCAACTAAGCCTGACCATTTTTGCTTTTAGTAAATTTAGAACAGTGTTATTTGCAATGACTGAAGAGTATGGGCACGTATATGTGGCAAAGCTTGTTTTCACAACAAATTCACATTCATGTTTGTTTAGATTCTCATGTTAATTGTACAAAAATGTTTAAATTGCGTATTAAATGCATGAACTCTGATTTTTTTTCCCCCAGTTTCCCTCATTCTCTGCAATGATTCTGGCCCTCCTTCACAATCCTAAACTTAAATTTATTCCTCTTTTTGGAATGAATTCCAGATTAGACAACAACCTATGCTGAGAAGAGCCTGGTCTCATCTCCAGGCACCAGTTCCACCTATATTTACTACCACAACAGACATTACGGGGACACTTACGTCCTTTAGAATGACAGAGTAGGAACTCCTAATTTTGTCTAACCTTAGCACACATTTTTTCAAAGCACCAGCATCTCAAATGGAAAGGCTACAAAGCAAGCAAAGTAGCTGGTTTTTCACCTAAGCAAACAAAACTGTAATTTCCACTCCCATAACCCAGAGATCAACAGTACAAAAAGGATATCCTGTCCAGGAAGCAAAACATGCTAATTTGTGTTATTTTCACTATGTTTAAAACTGTTTTTCCTTATTTTCCAAAAGCCTTTAAAGTGCTATAAAATTGAAGATCTCTTAATAAAGGAGGCAAGCAAACCCCTGCCATTCAGAAGCCATTTCAGATCCCTTTTCCCCGTCTCCTAACCGGCCCTGCTACAAACACACTCTTCCCACCTCAAGGCAGGCAAAAGTCCAGAGTTACAAAATCACGCATGAACGCTTAAGAAACACAGTCTTAAGTGACAAATGACGCATTTTCAAAACAGATTAGATTTAAAAAAGAAAAGTACCCACAAAGTTCTTAATGACTTGTTTTCTCTCAGGTGACTTATAAACCCAGTTAGTCAAAATAGAACAATGAAACGGCCTACCTTAGAAGTAATCCATTTGATAAGGATCAGAGCTAAGCACCAGATCAATGCAATTCCCATTGGATCACCCGAAGCATAATCTCCTCCCTAATCCCCACCAGTGCTGAAAGCTGCGTGAGGGTTTAAGAGCCTGTGAAGCAGCGGGCAGTGGGCAGGCAGGAGGCAGGCAGTGGGCAGGCAGGGGCTGCCGGCACCGCCAACAGCTGCCGGGAGGCTGCAGTCAGCTGACGGCCCAGCGATCTGCCCGCGCCAGCCGCACTGCCCTGCCAACTCTGTACTCAAGAAAGTTTTACGGCCGGAGGACACAGCAAATAGTAAAGCCTTACTAAATCCTACAAAAACACTAAAGGAATTGAAAACCCACGATTACGCGCTTTTATAAACACATACTTTAACACAGCAAACCCCAGTAGACTACAGGATCAAACTCCATGACTCAAACCACCTGAGCTAACCCAGGCCACTGCCTTGCCCTTAACTGCTACGAAGAGCCTGTTTCCAGCAGATTTCACCTAGCCGATATTCACAAGCTCCTCATCTCTGTGACCCGGAGAACTGCTACGAAATGAACTTCCAAACTTATTTCAAGGTTGCTTTTATAGCAACTTAGTACAAATAATGGTAATGAAAGAAAGTTAGTACGCTGAATATGTGCAATCACTGAAACCAATCACGGTTCTCTAATCCCTGCTTTTGCCCACTAAATACCGAGCCATCCTTCACACCACCTTTCTAGCCACACATACTCGTGCCTCAACCAGCATGCTGCTTCGGTTTACTGCTCCTAGGGTTGAACTTGCCTACAATTCCCCTCACCTCCCCCCAGCCCCGGCACTTGTCAGGCTGGAAAGCAGACTAACTTCCTCTAAAAGCACTGATTATGCAGCCAAGCAGTCCTATATACTTGGTGCAGCTTTGAGATTAATTTTAATTTTTGACATTTTAAGATAACAAAAATGTTTCATTTCAGAAATACAAATAAATATCAAATAGTTGGGGGGGAAAAAAGCAGCTATGGAGGGGAAAAAAGGAACAGAGTGTGGGATATTGAGTTTAAAAGGATGAATAAATTGAATAATTGAAAGGAAAGTGATACGAAGATTCTGCTCTCCCTATAATTATTTTTTCATTATAGGAAAATCATATTGCAAACTCCAATATGTGCACAAAATACAAAAGTTAGCACAGATTTACTAAAGGAGTAACATTAGCACTGAGTTTCCTCCTATTCACAGGCAATAGTGACACATACCAGAGTGAACATTTACTGAGTGAAGCAAGACAACGACTCAGTAACTGGGATAAGGGTTTTCATTATTAGAAATCATAAAATATTCATGCTGGCTTATAAGCTATAATCATGATCTCAGTAGCAGCTGTAGGTTACTACAGCACCATTACATTCCAAGTGTGTCTGTTCTGCTCTCTCCCCTCCCTATGCCCCTAAAAACCAGTCAGATCAAAACCATAGGCAAGAACATTCAGAATGGACCTTTTGATACCTCAATTAATGAATACAGTGCTTATCTAAAGGTCTTGGCAAGTTCCACCAGAAATACAAACTCTCACAGGGGTAGGTTTAAAAACATTACTATCTCCAAACACTTGACAAGGTTAAGACACCCTGACATTAGTCATCACCCATCTGATGTTACTTAAAAAAACCCCCACAATAAATGGCATTAGGCTATATCTGCATTAGCAGTTTGGCACAACTGGAGCAGATCAAAACACAGCTGCTGCCGAGGTCTTTACACCTACACTATACAAAACCCAGGAGGGTTTGGGGTTTTTTGCAAGCCACATTTACTCAAACTTCCTGAGCCAGACGCTACCGCAGGAGGTTCAAAACTGTCAAAAATGACTGATAACTGGTCAAACCTCTATAACCCTATCAAGGATTAGAGTACATTTGGTGCAGGCAAGGAGCAGAATGGATTAGTTTCTTCTGAAAGGAGCCTAGTTAGCACATACCAAAACCACTCTGGAAAACAAATGAGCATGATAAACAGGCACAATGAGGTGATTTGCTTCAAGACTGAACTCTCCTCCAAATAAAACTCTAACACAAATATAGCCTTATACTCTTTGAAAGGTCAAGCATTTCTCCCCATCACCACTATTTTCAATCCCTGTTCAGTCTTCTCTGTTTTCCTGTCTCAAAACACATGAAGATGTTCTCAGAGAGTGTGGATGGTATTTTACCTGGTGCATGGAGCTAGCCTTTCTTCCGCTGGTATCAGAAGCACAACATCAGCTTAGAAAACATACCGATACAAAGTAATCACCCCTTCCTATTTGGACTTCAATAGTAAGTGGTTTAAATAAATAGCCTCCTCTTAATGAATGTTTTTCTTAAAAACATCGTCTCATGCATAAGTTTAATACCAGAATACAGAAATAAAAATATTTGCCCATCTATTAAGTACCACTACAGCGTTATTTGTTTTAACTAGGGCTTGGAAATTGAAAGACTGTTTCAGAAATAGGATTCCAAATTTGGGGACAAAGGAAGACCAAGAAATGCAGTGGTTTGTATAAGAAATCAATAAAGAAGCTGAAGTGCTTCTTTTGTGGAAAATACGGCTTTGAACAATCTCATTAACAATTCTAAGATGAAGGTGAAATAAATTATGTTTTAGAAGTATATGAAAGAAATTATTCAAGGTCATTAACAAGTATGGTAAAACCTCAGGTACAAGACTGCATAAAAATAAGAGTACTAAATTTCCTTGTGATAATATACTACCTATTACACTACCTATGTTCTGGGAATGCAATCAGTTACCGTTGGGCTGTGGACATCATCAGTCTCAGCTTTATCTTGAAATGAAGGGGCACATCAGAAAGAACAGGCACCATGTATTGCATTTTTTGTCTTTTAAAAATTATGAAATTTCTAAGGATGTTTTGTTCTCTTTCTTGTTCTTTCTTCCCTGATTTTTAGCATATTCTTTTTCAGTTTTTCTAAAATTCATTTTCTCGATGCATGCATAGATACCATGTTTGATGAGGCAAGATTTCCAGTACTTCACACTCCAATATAGCATACAAGTCATTATTTAGTTCCTTTGTCCTTACCATCAGCTCAAATGTACAAGAGCAATTGCTGTCTTTTACCATTTCCAAACAAAGATAGATAAATATCCTAAGGACTTCAATGTCAAGTTAACAATATACAGCATTGTAGATGCATCTAAGCAGTTAAAAGCATGTTTTGCTACAATTTTTACATTTGCTGAGTAAACCTTTCTGTGAAATTCCTTGTAAGATAAGAATTCATTATCAATACAGCAGAAAGCACCTGGGGTCTTGCAGAAGTTGTTAGCAAATTCCTTAGTGGAATCTTTGTAAAGATACCAGTTTGTTCTCATTGTGAAAACAGCACGACATGGGGCCAGCTCCCCCCCATTAATGTGCCCCGGTGATCTGCAAGGATCCAATTATTTCCATATACATCCCTAGAGATCTGTAAGGCTTTACATGGAAACACATTATTTCATATTAGCGTACTCTGTTATTTGAAGTTCTAAGTACAGGATCCCAATTTTACTTGTGCATTTCTAAATATCCATCTGTTCCAATCCTTTTTTTTTTTTAATAAATTTCAGCAGTCCTAAAGAATGACTCAGTGTTGCCTTACAAACCTCAGCAACTACTACATCTACAAAAGTGTCTTTAATGCTCCCCGCCCCAAAAACATTTCAATAACACCTACAGGAAATCCAGAGTTGAAGGAACAGCACCACATTTCACAGACAGTATTCGGTCTCATATGATGCTCCTGTCTAAATGCAGCAGGGCTTCACAGATCTCCATCACCCCATGAGTTTTTATGCAGAAGTTTGAGGCCCATTGCTAATCACTTCTACTTTCCAGAATGACCTGATTTCACATGCACGCACTTGTACACCTGGCCCAGAAACGAGATCTCCGTGGAGTCTCCGTTACCCTTCAAACATCCCCTTCCAGAACAGGCACAGAACAGTGGTGGCACACTGATTTCTAGGATACACTCCTGACTGGCATATTACTTGTTATGGACCAGTCAGTGAATTTAACTGGTTTTATATTAACAGCATGTAAAGAGAGCAGAGGAATAAGCCCATCATTTACCAATTCATCAGCGCATAGTGAAAAAAAACACAGCTCCAAACTCATTTCCATCTTTTCTTCACTTTTCTTCCTGTCTCATTATCATATGTAATCTCTCTCTCCAGCAGACTTCACTAACAAAGAATAATTAAATGGTAATCTGTGAGAAGTATTCTTGTAACAAATGTGGGCAGCTATTGCTGCAGCCCAACTCAACCACTAAACACTGTACCCAAGGAAAAAATAAGAGGAGAATACATCATTTACAAATACTGAGAACAGACCTTTTAGAATTTCACAACGTATATGCAGTCAGCAACTTTTACAAATGCTACCTCTGTTTATGCCTTAATTTTAAAATGTTATTTAAGCATTTTACTTTCAATTCCGCTTCTTATTTAAATGATTCGGCTTCTTATTTAAAGGATTTGCTACGTTAGCCTATGTTGCAACTAGCTACAAGATTCCAACTTTTCTAGCTGCTTATTAATAAAGCTACGTATCAGCTAGTAAGCAATAAGCAAACACGAAAAATCAAAGCAAGTTAGCAAAATTCACCTTCGTTACCACATAGAAACCGTCATTACTACCTAACTCACTACAACTAAACTCAAAAGGCTGGTTGATCTTAAACCAAGGGATTAGAACTCCAGAACATGAACTTCCAAAGCCAAGGACATCTACAGATCCAGAAGGTAGAATTTAGCGAGCTCCTTAAAGACTACTTTTCATTTTCAGAAACCGTCCATTTCAGTCTCAGATAAGATAGAAAACAAATGAACCCTTCCCTTAGAAAAGAAAGGATCCAATCCCAGTGAATGAAAGGAAGCCACCACTCATTCATCAGCTACTCTAATGTCGCAATACAAACCTATCAGGATCATTTATGTGCACTGCATTTTCAAATGGCGTAAGACATATTTTATTTTTTATAAACAAATCACACAAATCTTTGCCAAAGCTAGCAAGTTATTAAGCATCACATTTTTCTGATGGCTGTTCTTAAACTTTCTTCTTATTTGCTTAACATCATGCTTATGCAGGTTAATAGAAATGGCTGTGGAACATTGAAAAAGTGATTTGGCAAAAATGTACGTATCTTAGTTGAGGGGTGGATGAGAACGCATTTTTAATTTCCTAAAATGCTTCTTTTACAATACAAATTAGAATACTCTCAATGCCTCTGTCACATCATGAACTTTAGTTAATCTTCTGGTGGTTTGTCTTACCTAACATAGTAAATTCCACAATTTCTACAAAAAACATACCTTTATACATTTAAAGGACCTAAATTAGATCATTTGTCACTGTGTAGTTTGTACCATATAACCCTTGTTCTTATGAAAACGTATCTAGCCAAATAACTGATCCTACAGTACAGTATTCTTTCTCAATTTTTTCAGACCTTGATTCTTCTGAGGCTGCTTACTTATAATTGCATTTTAGGGCTTTGTTTAAAATCACATAACTTAAGATTTCTGCTTCATCTCCAGAGAAGAGATATGTTGGCAAGAAGCTGTATTTCTCTTATACCAAATCCTCTTTAAAGAAAGAAAAGCAGCATTAAAAAGTTAAGATGACAGTCTACACACATATATTTTGTCAGGTGTTATTTAGGAAATAATTATTTTTCAACTGTCTGTCAGATGTAGTGAAGCTTATTACCTTGGACAGAAAACTTTTAGCATGGTCATGCAGATGCTCAACCAGGGCTGGTCTACTTCAGCTTGTATCTGTCCATATCTGTTTGCAGGTACTGTCATCTCCTCATTCACAAAAGGTCTGAGGCACAGCAAGAAATTGGACGGTTTTAGAGTTCAATATGAATGCCTTCATCCATGATTTTGAAGAGTTTAAAAAATGGTACTGTTATTAAAAGAAAGTACCATCAGGCCTCAGGCTGCAATCCATTCACTAGAGATTTTTCTGAAGGTGAGATGCAAGAAGTTGAGTTTTAGCTGCTCTGAGTTATGATGTTTCACTATTAAACACACCTTCAAAGACTGAATGGTATATTGGAAGCAAATAGAGTAATTTCAATTCCCACATACTTCACATATTGCAAGTAACCTGGATACGTAAGTGAAAACAGATGAACAGTAATGTGTGACAAGAAAAGCCAACAATGTTTTAGACATTTATGTTTTATTTCTAAAGCACATCCTTTGAACAGTGAAAGACTATGTTACTGCCTGTCTTATATTTAACTGGAAACCTAAATAAAAAACAATCTCACAGAAGGACATCACAAAAATGGCAACACTTCACAACACCAGAAAAAGAAATAACAGAAATTTAAGTCACAGTAGTTGTATCTTACAATTCTTCATAAATTATCTACAGAAGACACAAAGGACACAAGAAGTCTGTCCTCTAAATTCGAAAGGCTTAAGCTTTTCCCCTTGGAGACAAACTTCTCCAATAACTTTTATTCTTACAGGAACACTGCTAGTTCCCCTCTGAAGCTTCACAGAAGCTGTGTGTGTGGAAAGGGGGAGCACAGGAAGCAATTGAGGCCTCCCCAGGCAGCAGCTGTACGTATGAGTTTTCACAGATGTGTCTGCCTAGCTCCTGAGCCCGAAGGAGAGAGAAACACAGCGCAATCGAAGAAGGCTAAAAGGCATGGGGGCAGGGTACGATGTCAGCTGCTCCTTTTGACTTACTCCCTGGCTTGTCTCTCATTCAGACATGAAAAGCAATCAGAAATTAATAGACTGAATAAAAAAAAAAAAACACTAAGAGCTTCTATTTGGCTCCCAAGTGATGGGTAATCTCCCATAACTATGTGGGCTCACCTCCCTCTAAGCCTCAGAAACATCTGCCTGCCTGGTTCTTGACTAGCAGGTTTTCTCTACTCCAGCACTCCTAAAAGACACTTTTAACCCCCTCATACACACTTCAATTCACTTTGTAGGAAGTATTTAAAGAGTAGTTTACACATAATTAAAATATTGACATCAATTGAGACTCCCCAGGCAACACAGTTTCCATTTATTATAAGCAGGTACTCACACAAGGATTTTAGATATCATTTTCAAATTTTATCTTTTAAAAATAAGAGTTTCCACAGAACAAACACATTTCATCATTTCCCTAAGCACGCAGACATATGCTAAAGCTCAAAAAATATGGTAAACATTAAAAAGGCAGTAATAAAATCATCTTTGTTTCTGGTTCCTTGGTAGCCATCACATGAAAATATTATGTTGTCAAAAAAGATTACGTTTCAAGGGGAAAGCTGGAAGTTTCAAATTAATAAATCAAGCAGCAATGGCAATAGAACATCTGAAATAAATCAAGCCTAGCTTCTATTTTCCTATTCTGTGATCATTTCCATTAAAATAACTGAAGGACTACAGAGGACAAACATAGAAACTGGTTACACCATCTGCTGTCAAATCCACAAACCAATACAGTATTTTATTTACAATACGATGGCATTATAAATGAAAATAATAATTAACTTCAATAGTCATCACAGAGTTTATGAAGACTGAAGAGATTCAAAGAAAGATCATATTGGCCATGCCCGAGCATTTCACAAAAAAGCAAAGCACAAAACTAAGCAGCAACACATAGTATCTGAAATACAGAAAAAGTTAGAGAAGAAGTTACATTGGCCAAGTACATCCAACTTGACTTTCACCTCAAAAATCTAATATTTCAAGATTGCAAAAAAACCCAACCAAACAAAAAAACTATTACCAGACTTACAGTTTCTGCTACAGTGTTCCTTCCCAAGCAAATTCATCTGGAGACTCGCCTGCACTAAATGCTTACTTCAGAACTTGCTTATGCACCATACCCCAAAATGCTTGTAGCCTTCCCTGCATTTTCCCAAGAACTAATTAAACCTACACCCATTAAGGTTAAGCAGACCAATTTCAGCTGAACTACTTAATCTTGGAAAGGCTCTAATGAGATGGTAAACTGAAAACCCTAGCCTTCCAAGTGCCACAGTTCAACACCTGCCATTGCAACACCTTCCCTCACTTTCCAGGCAGCAATAAAGTACTGCCAGCTTCCCACCTTTTATTTTATTGAGCTACCAATACAACCCTGTCTTACACACTTCGAAATTCTCCTTCACTGACCTGTAGCAGATGCAAATTTCTTATAGCAAATGCTTTAAAAACTTGCTAATAAAGTTTAATGAATGTATTTTCATGCAAACCTGATATTTCATAGGCATTTACATATTTGTAAAACATGTAGTTATTGCCTTCCATTAATAGTCTGTTAGCATGTGGGTGCCAGCAATCCATGCGTCCAATGACTTTTCATCAAAAACCTAATCTATTTATTTCAGCATCTCACCCACTATAGATAAAGCTGACCCAGTAACAGAGAGCACTTTTCATCAGTGTTGTGGCTTACGTCTGCAGGTGTTAAACTGAAAAAGACTACTGTGCTTGAGACTGAAACACACTGAAAAAGTTCAGCCTTCTATTACAGAGATGTCAGCATAAGGGTTTTTTTAATACAAAGAAAGAGGTTTTTTTTTTTTTAAACACATCAGTACTAAGAAAGAGATAGCTGACAAAGGAACAGAAGAATTACAAGCTAAAAACCAATATAAAAAAATTGCTAGGCAAAAAATTCCCTAAGACTCCCTGTATTAGGGGGAGGCACGGAAGGAGGTATGGAAACAGGCATATATAAACAAAATGTTCTATTAATAGATTAATGCATTTTTTTATACGCTTCACAGCTGACACATTGACATAGAAAAAAGGTGGAAAAATAGTAGAAAAAAAGGTTTAGGGACTTCAACTACAAGTAATACCTTTCTGCAGCCTTCTCAAATCTACAATATCCTTGTACAGGCTTCTCATTACTCAACCTGAGTGTGCACTTTATTGCATTTACAACATTTCAAGACCTCCTACAATTAAAAAACGTTTTCAAATATTTTTTCTTGCAGAGATTTCACAGCAGCATACCTCTGAATTTAGTACTCGATTTTTTGAAGGTAACAAGATGCTACTTTCATTATTGAGCTTTAACATTAAGCAGAAATTGAATTTAAGAAACTAGCATTAGAAAGTTGTATCAATAGGATTTAAAAGATTCACATTCGTAAAATTAAGTTCCATTTCCATTTTACTTAGTTAACCTGCAGGGATGATGCAAAAAAGCCATACAATTATTACATTGTTCCTTAAAGGAGCAAGAATTGTAGCAGTACCAACAAGAATGTTTATCTCTGAAGCTCCTTGCCACCCACTGGACACCTGTCAGTCTTGGCACTGGCCTTTATGTGCCCATGTAAAGAAGATTTTGCATGGCATAGCCCTCTCTTGACCAAATTAGGCTAACCTCATCTGCATTGACATCACTGCCTATAATTTTGGAATCTCATCGACAGAAATAGCTTTATCACAGGGCCCAGCATACAAATTAAGCATCTGTATAGGGCATGCTGAACTTGTGGAAGTGATGAAAAGCTGTAGTGGAAAAATCTTAGCATACGCTTTGAAGCTATATCTAATTAAGGCAACAGTTAGCTACTTTGAGTGAATTTATTATTTGAAGTCATGGTTTTAGTCTGCTAGCAGTATTCTGTTTGCACACAAACTAGTGTTAAGACCTTTCATTTTAACTGAGAACCTTGAACAGTAGTTCGGCTTAGTACGTTTCAAAGCATTTAATAGTTCAGGTATATGGAAAAGACACAAATTTTTATTACCAGATTCCAGTTTTGTCTTCAAATTCTGCATCACTAATCATCCCGTTGTTCTGCGAGAAGCCATTTCAGCTTGCTACAGGATTATCTCCAGTGCTAAATTTGTGCTGTCTGTATGCAACAAACTAAGAATACCAAGACACAATTAATTTCATTAATGCTACATGACTTAGGCAGTAAGGGGAAAGTCTAGTTTATTGGATCATAATTTCCTTATGAATGTAGTGATTTAATTTTATAGAGGGGCTTTTGGAAAGAAGCAGAACAGCAAAACAATTAAGCTACATAAGCAACCTCCAAAACACATTTGGAAAATGAGGGAAGAGAAAGAGAGGAGTAACTCGTACAACTGTAGCATAATTCCAGGCTCCTCATCACTCTGTCAGAGTTGGGAGTTTACAGATCGAAAGGTGTACAACACCACTCGCCCCATTCTTCGGGGGAAAGGAGGATCTGCTGTCAGTTACTTCGCCAAATACGATGGAAGACAGACAAGAGCCTCAATATAATTACAGCCTTTCTCATCTTATGAAGGAATTTTAAGATTTATGGAAACACAGACGAGCACGTAGAACTAAAGATCAGAACAAAAGAATAACAGAAAGCACTAAAAACATTCTTTGCTTTAAAATAGTTACTGAATATGGACATCATTGCTCCTGAAGTGAACAGTACTGGAAGTGCTGAGCCTACTCCCAAAGACTTCATTAGAAAAAACAGGAAGAAGTACAACCCAGTGTGTAGTTCAAGATCCCTGTTTTTTTGGGGGGGTGACATGCGGAGCCAACGTGTGACATACACACCAGAGCCTTGCTTTCCATGCTATAAATCTGTCTACCTCCACCACAACTACCCCAACTTTTTCTTTACTGCTTCCTACACAAAATTCCAAATTGTCCTCATGCCTCTAACCAAAATTTTCCATGTGTAACCAAACAACTCACTCATCCTACCACCCCCGCTTCTGCATCATATCCCACCAAATAACAGTGTAGGAGAACAGGTAGCACATGCTGCGGCTGACCCATCAGCATGGTCAAAGTCCTATTGCATACCATGCCAGAAAACTTCTGGAGTCACTGGTGAAAAGCCTAACTCCTGGGTTTTCATTTACTTTCCAAACTGTGAAGAGCAAAACTTTTTCAAATCCTGAAAACAATAGATCAATTTTCAACACTGAACTTTTACACTGTTTTGAGAGATATAAGCATTTCTATTAAGTGATTTCTTCTTTCAACAGAGTTTCAGATAGGTCCTTCTAGACAAGCAATACAAACATCTTGGAAAATATCCTGCACCAAAACATATTCATAGCAATAAATCATTAGCTAACATAGTCAGCTGTCTGTAATTCATACTTATGATGTCCTTAATTTTAACTTCACCCCCCAAGAAATATAAAAAAGAAAAAAGAGTACTGGTGCATGTTAACTGAATTCTCTTACAGCATATACTTTGGTTTTTTAATAGATCATCAGTAAGATTCCATGCTGGTTTTCCACAGAGCTCTCAAGTCAGTTTATGCACATAGGTTGTTGCTCCCATGGTTACATCATAATTCTTCACTTAAAAAGAGCGAAAGGTCTGAAATGGCAATAGGCTTCACATATTGCCAAGTGCTCAAACTCCAAAGGCAGAATTAATTTTCTCAGTGGCCTCTCTAAAGCACTCATCAAAAATATCAGAGCATTTCACAAGCATGCACCTTTAAAACCCCAGCCCAGCATAAAGAGATCAGAGCCCAAACATCAGTCCTTCTGGCCACCCAATTTAAGACTGCTAGAATTGTATTTTTCCAATTTTTTAATCACACACAGCCCTCATGTAAGCATAGCTCTCCTAGTTGAGCTTTTTCCTCCGTTGGGAGTGGGTGGGGGGGAGAAAAACGGCATGAAAGGCAAATCAGGCTGCAAGATCTCACATCAAGCACTTAACAAATGAGAAGCATACAGTCACGATCTAGGAAAAGCTTGATTTACATGTCTGAACTAATAAGCAATTACAAGATGGCAGCATGAGAAATATCTTTTCCTCCAGAGTGGCATTTAACTGCCTTGTAAGTACACACAATCCTCCATTCTTCTCAGACAAAAAACACAAGGAATGGTTATAACATTTCTCACAACACAAGCAAGTACATTTTGTGCCATAAAGGAGGCAGAGATTTCCTGGAAAATGTTAACAAAATTAAAACCTTACAATGCATAGATGTAAGGATGTTAATATGGATTGCACAGGCAATCCAAATGCATATTCCCTAAATGCTGTATTTCTCTTTAAGATTACATCCATGAGGGAAGAAAACTGTTATGTCCTATTTTTGGAAGGTTTTTTTTTTTTTCCAATTTAAAAAAAACCTACAACACAAAACCCAATAAACAACCAAGCTACGAAGTTCTATTGAGTCAGAACATACTTTACTCCTATAACTTCCCAAAGAAGTTGCAAAATCTAGATTCATCTCAGAAGCCACTTCTGCTGTTTTAAGAAATAAACTAAATATGTAAGTCACCCATGCTCTAACAATAGGAAACAAATTAAAAATCTATTTTAAAAATTAACAAACTGAAAATGTATCCCGAGCAATAAATGTTTATATAGAGATATACAAACACACTCAGCATGTAAGCTGTATTTGGAAACAAATGTACAAATTTAAACATTTTTAACCCACGAGTACCAACCTTTTACAGAAAGCAGGACAACGCAAAAAAAATAATTAAAGTAGTTATGTACACCGATCTGTTTTTATTCTTCTTGTCCTCAGCAGCTACTTACACTTTTCCCTGAACAACTGAACTTTCTACACTGGATTGTCTGCTTCTGTTATCTACAAACCCAAAAGTTCAATAAATATCTTTAAAATTCCCAAGTTTAGAACTTGTCCAAGTTGCTTCCACCAGGCAGCTTAGTTCAACACACAACGTCTACTAGACTTGTAAGTGGTACAGTAATCATGGGTAGGTGTGGACAGGGCGTTAGCCATAAAGCAATCTGTCCTTAGTGTTGAGAGTAAGTTTTCAAATGCACAGCTCGCGCCAAAATGCCTTTGACTCTGAAAATTTAACATTATACAAAGCTTTGAACAGGTTAGCCACAAGAGCACAGCAGAGTGCTCAAGAGCCTCCCAAGAATCTTCGCAATAATTACAATGAGACTAAACACTGCTATAATTAAGTTTCCTTGCTTAATAAAAATAATTGCTTAGTGTTTTAAAATCCACAGGCACAGGGCAGTTTATCTGAAAAACTGACGACTCCCATTGTCAAGCTACAGCTTGTGTTTACTGGTACAAGACAACTATCCTTAAGTACTTCAAGATCACCTTGAAGTGAGAGATTGCTATGCCGTCTGTTGCAGTACATACGTGTGGAGCACAATACCGCAGGCTGGTGTTGACTCCCACCTCAATGCACCAACGATATTAGGTCTTCTTTTTATTCCCTAATTTTGGGTTTCCATGTAACACCACTCAACATTCGAGAAGTAGGAAGACGTATGACTATAAGCTGAACTCCTGGCTCCAGTCTCCCACACCTTTCAGCCTTCCACCAAGGCATGGCTTGCCCTAAGGCAATACGTATTATTCCACTTCTTCCTGATTCCAGACATGTTATGAAGGAGTAGGATATGGTCACTCAAATCCAGGGCTCCTGAAGAGAGGCATTGGAGTCAAAAACAATTTTTTGCAAGTAGGTATCCATTATCATATGTTGGAACAGACCACAGAAACAGCTTTGAAATTGTAATCGTAAATTTTTCAAGGCTTAGAAATTGCATTAGAGTGAAATATGGTTACGTTTAAAAAACAGCATACATCTGTGAAACACTCAGGATAAATTCCAGTTTGCATCAAACCAGTATATTTTCATGTTAATAATATAGCATTTTCCTTTTTTATAGAAAAAATAAAGATATCTAGAAGCTAAAAAATTTATTTGAATTCAAAGTTATAAGGGTCACAAAAATATCCCCCTCCAAAACCAGCTGAAGAGACAATAAGCTATTTCCACTGGCAGATGAGATTAGCTGGATATTCTCAATATTTTCAAGGAAATCATTCCATATAAAATGGAACTCCATATGCGAAACTAAGGAAGTAGCTTATCAGCCCCCAGCCGCTTCCTCCCTATAAATTACATCACATACCTCTCAAAAGAGAAATTTAACTTTTATTCTCTAAGCAAATATCACACCATACTTACTTTACTTTAATTTTTCCTGGACATTTTGTACCATAAAATATATCCCGACAAATTCACCTGATGAATTACTTTGGGGGGTTTTTTCCCCCCCTAACATCTACAGTTAATTTCTGTGCAACAGTTTGAGAGTCTTCCTTTAAAAATGAAAGGGCAATGATTTCTGTAACTGCCAGTATTTTTATTATTCCAAGCATACAAAAGGGTGAAATATAAGAAACTCAACAAACAACTGAACTGAAAGCCCCTCTGCTGCACCTCAGATGAGAATAAAAATAGGTGAGAAAGCTCAGTATCAGAACTGCTTATCATTTTTGTTTGCTCTTAAAACAGAAAAAAAACAGGAGGAGGGGGAGGTCTGAACAAATTTTTGAGACAGAAATAAATTTTCAAAGAATCGTACTTGGGGTTTTTTCTCCCATGTTACATTATCTAGTTGATACAGGATTGTTTACTCAGCTTCAGTGGGTTTCACTTCCTACCTTTTACTTGCACTAGCAAAAGTACAACCAACCTAGAAACTTCTGAAGAATATACATAAATGTTCCTCAAGCCCAAAGAAGACAACCTATCCAACATGCTACTTAGTTGCTCTTACGTTTTAGCTTTCATGCTGCAGTGGAACCTTTTTAACAAGGTCTGCAGACTGCTCAGGAACCTGACAGTAAGATAGTTCATTAGCCAAGAGTTTAGAAAATGTGAGGCTGGGGAAACCCATCTCAGGCTTGTAACCAGGCATAAGAGCTTCCCCTGAAATAAGATGAGCAAACATTTTTTAAAGTCAGAAAAGTAACCCAACTCTTTGCAGGAGCTGGGAGAAAAGGAGTGACTGAATTCATGAATCCATAAATGCACACAGCACGTGTATCCTAAGAAAGGAGAAGACAACATCCACTAATTGCAGGTAGGAGCTGAGCCTCACCATCACCAGATTAATCCAGAAGAAACCTGGGCTCCATTTCACAATTCACACAAACAGAGAACCAGAAGAGAAGCCAGGCATATTCTCGTCCGCCTTCAACAAGCAGCGAGCAGATAGATTTTCCCTCCTGCCTGGCAGTTTATTTGGTATGTATATGCAATAGCTCATCTATGAACTGCACCAGTTTGATAAATGTAGGGAAATTAGGTTATTTTTTAAGAACTTTGTCCAATCTGGACTGCCAGATACCTGGAAATCTTTCAGAGTATCACACACAGCACATCAGCGTGTTCTGGGCACAGAGAACATTTGATATGATAACACTTAGAACAGACTCAGTGAGCTTGTGAATATGGGAAAAGCCTAAACGTATGCACTGAATCTGTGCTTGTCAAAGGCTGTTACATGTGTGCAGAAGGCTCCTCACATTCCTTACCACTTTCTCCAATAGAGAATACTAGGGGACTCGTTTCCTTGATGTATACATGCATCATTTCAGTGTAGGCAAGAGACTTTTTTTTTCTTTTCTTTTTACACTGCAAACTCCATCAGACAAAATCAACATCATAACAGTGGCATCCCTTGAAACAAAAATAGTCCTGCTATTAATCGCTTGCCATATCTGATATTAATCCACATTCCTAAAAAAAATACTTTTGGGGGGAGGAGAAGACAATGGGGAGAAAGGTAATCTGGCTTTCTAGAATAACTTTTTTTTTTTTGTACCTATAATCAAAACTGACAGGCAAGCTACCAAAAAGTATCCAGCACTAAAAGCATCAAAGCATCATCAGATCAGGAGAGAAAAGAAATTAATAACGAGAAACAATGCAAGATGTCAAGTATTACATAGATTCGTATCTGAAGCTTTCCAAATAGCTAAGAACTGTAATACACTTAAATGGCATATCAATTCTGTAATGATTATCAATGAAATAACATGTCCATTACATCTGTTGATACAAAAGGCTAATTCAGTGCCTACAGAGACAGTTTAATAAAATTGACAAAACTATCTTGAGTATCTTGATACAACTATCTTGAGTATCTTGATTATAGGTGCTTTCTAAATCTACAGAATTCTCCTCAGGTATGCCATCAATTTTTTCTTTACTTGCACTCCTGTCTAGATTTCTGTAGAATATCAACAGCCTGCAACTTAATTCGTATGTCACAATGAAGGTCTTTAAGACAGCAAGGATGCCAGATTCTGGATCTGTGTGATAACTTTACATCAGGTTCTTTATTGTGCTGGTAAAATAACAGTCTGTCTGTTGATGGAACCAAAATCTTTAATCCACACAAAAAGTTTCTTGTAACAGTACAGAAGAAATGTAGTCAGGCATTAACAAGTGAGGCTCTTTCAGTCCCCTAGCTATCCCTGAAAAAGCAGATCCTCAAACTCTCAGAAATCTTCTATCAAGAGATGGCTTTCAGGAACAGCACCAACCCATGACAAAACACTATCAGAATAATATACCTGGTTATAATACAATGGCTAAGATAAAAACTTATTTGAGAAAGCATAAAACACCTGAAAATGTCTTAATCACCCACCATTTTTATGATGTAACATCTACCAACGTTTGTAATTTAAAGACACTAAAATAAGATTTTCACTTCTCCTTTTTCCACCAACAGAAAAACAAAGTTAATTGTTACAGAAATACTGAGCATGTGATCTGAAATCTTAAGAGTTCTTGAAAACACGCAATTTTCAAATAAAAGCTAAAAGAAGAGGGGCTGAATAAAAAATAAGAAGAGAGCATTCTCTTAACTTTAATGCCCTCCGCTAATATGAATAAAAGCCTGGGAACAAAAAACTTGTGTATTTTAATAGCTGTAATTATGATGCTTCACCTATTGTACTTGAATGAAAGCAATAGGATGCAAAAATAATTTTTATTTGCCGTGACGCACACAGCATTTTTAAATTCAAGCTATTTAAATCCATACTATCTGCAAATTATAACGAATGTATCATACTTGTGTAACAGTTAACTTGTAGAGATATAATTTAAGCAGCTTATATGAACTTGGAAACTCTGAGACAGTAAAAAATATTCACGTTGCAACTGGAGTTTTTACATTTATCAGTACAGATACAGCTTCTGGAGCGCTCCTCTGTAACATTTGAATGCGCAGCCATACCTAAACTTCAGGGAACACCAAGGCAGCTAGTATTACTTATAAAATCAGTTACTTTGCTTTTCCAAACAAAACCCAACACAGACCCACTAAAAACCAACCCAGAAGTTCACTTCAGAGGAAAACAACATTTATTTTTCATTTAATCTGCACACCCTGCGTACCCTGAGACCCAAGACTGAAGACATTCTGTAGGTCTCATCTTCCAGAGGGAACTTATTCACCAGCTTCTTCAGCTTCCGTTCCTCCTGCTCAGTTTCTTACAACGGCACTTTCCTTACCCATATGTGAGGTACCACAGATTCTTAAGTAACTGACATAATTAAGACAAATCACCTAGACAGCTGGACAAAGCTGATCAAGGTACAGTACAACCATACCAGCTTCATTTGAATGCATGGGAAGAACTGATGTTGATGCCAACACATTTATGTAATGTGGTCCCTGCAGATGTTCAACTGCTTTGAGTTGTCAGCTGGATTTGGACATACACATCACAAAGCAGACTGGCAATTTAAAGCACCACCCTTCAGGTGGTTGTGTATGGATTTTAACATGGCAAGACATCTTGAGAAACATGCTGGGCTATCTACCTTATAGAACAGAAAGTTTTAAAAACATCAGTAACACATTCCACCATGGGCTAATTAGAATTAATTTGTGCCCCATTGCCTCAAGAGCTGGTCTTTGAATACTTACAACTCCTTAATCATCTTCAAGAAGGGATCCTTTTGCCATAATCTGGTCTGTGACTGCAGGACAATTTAAAGTAGTAAACCTGAAAATTCTTAATTCCAAAGCTTGTGCATTTTGTACGCTTACAGGGAATCAAAGCCCAAGACCAAAGTATGCATAGCTCTTAAATACCACTACATAGGAACGCCTATCTCAAATATTTGAAAAATCTACACAAGAACACCCCTCTATTTTTTTCCTTTTAAATTACAGGCTCTTCTATGCATTTTACCTATTTTCCCTGCTAGTTTTACACATTCAAACAGCTTTTTTCTCCTTCACACTACTGTGAAATATTTTACTTCTCTGTATTTAACATCAAAAAGCACAGCTCACACTCCTCCTAAACACTACATTCTAGTCAAAGTTGTGAGGTAAAAAAAAAGTATTCTTCTTAGACTAGACAGTAGGAGATGCAAACTTGCAAGCTTCTATATGCTCCATTTGCAAGTACGATTGCAAGGATCGATTACTGGAGGTTTCACATAGTATGACGAAGAGGTCAGCACTACCAAGCACAGCCCTTATGCATCTGTCCACTAGCTAACTTCATTCAAACACTGCTTCAGAACTTTAAAACCAAGCAGCTTGGCAGTCCTTCAGTCTTCCCCTAGCAGAATGCCTATTAAAAACAGTCAAAGAGTAATTTGATACTTAAACACTTGAAATGTACTCACGAAGGTGAACGTTCATGAAAGACAAATGCAATCCCTTTAGCAGGCCAACAAGATTTTAATGTCCATGGAATACTACGACAACATTTTATCTTAAAGTCCCCCAACCAGAGATTCTTTCTCCAGTCTAAAGAGGTAAAAGTCATCATGATGCACTCTGTAGCAAAAAATACGCCAAATAATCAGAAAGACCCATGGCTACTGCTGGAGGCTTAAATTAGTGTTGGAAATCTAGCATTAAAAAAGCTATTATGAAAGACATGTCCTTATCTCAGAATAACTTTTCACAAATAAGCATAAATGCATTCATTTAATTTAGTGAAAAAGCATTACTACAAGAGTACGCTGCAGTTAAAAGTGGAAGCAACACCAGAGTGTCTAGCACTAATGCCTACTACAGTATCCACACCAGTAATTCTGTATTACCGAACCTGGGTCCCAGCTTGCATCATCAGACCCAGAATATTTACGTATGTCTTCATTCTCAACCCTTTCCTGTCTCAAACATCAGTGTGAAGGATTACAGACTGACGAGACCCTTTCCCCCTATGGGCCCCTCTTCCCCTTGAAAGTATAGGAGTAGACCTACCATATTCTGTGATGGATGGAAGAGCCTATAAGACTTGGAAAGGGAATTTATGAAGGAGGAAAGATTCCAAAAACAGCTAAGTGAATGGATACACTTCTGTGTATCTGCATAGCTGAGATGGGAACAGACACGCTGGAAGAAATGGATGGTTCAGCAGTGCCTTTCAACGAGACCACACAGGACACGAGAGCTCACTGCTGATAGGGCAGAGATGATAAAGTCCCTTATCTCACCTACAGCCCTTGTACAATTCCTCAGCCCTAGAGAGAGGTTTAACAGTACTCTGACTACTGATTTTATTTTAACATTATTTTTCATAACAATGCTGAGGGAGATTTAAAATGCAGACACCCCTTGCACCTTTCAGCCAAGTGTGTGTGCTAGCTATTTACACTCACATCTAGCTCATAACTACAAACTGGGAAAAAAAGTATAAGCAGAGTAAAACTCACATAATATTTAGACCTGCACGCTACAAAACTAAAGAACATAATCACTTCACTAAATATCCATTTTAACTACGTAAACATTTCACCTGCCTTCAGAACTGCAAATCTCCTATCTTTGTTGAACCCAAACATTACATTGTGAATGCACCAATGAATTTTCACTAATACATTCCCTTTTTTTCTGAACTAGAAAATATAGGACCATGGACTCCTAAACCAGTAAAAATCTGCAGGATGCCTGATTGAACATAAAAAAAGAAGGTATTAAAAAATACTGCAATGATAGGATGTTAATTCCTTTACCTGCATACAAGGGATTTTTTTGCCACATCAGTTTGCTCACGGGTTAAAACCTGACTTTGAATTATTTCAGCTTGTTATGGGTCTAATTAACCCATATTTGTAGCTTCCTTATTAGTCCTCTGGATATCATTGCTCTGGTGCTTTCACCAAACCCCTTCCAATAACTAAACTGTGGACTAAAGACAAAAGTGCGTTTCACAGTCCCCGTTTATAAACTATTTCAGGCCTATACTCTCTACTGGTTGACTTGGGTGTTCAGAAGACTCACAGCAGTCAAAGGAAGAGTAGGGTTTTGGAAAAAACTACAGAAACTAGAAACCGTAACTATACTCTCCATCTGAATGCTCAGTAGAATCAGGCTCACTCCAAAACTAGGATCCTCTCTCTTTCCCTGTGTCCTTCCCTTCTTTTTTCAAGTTAAGTCACTTCAAGTCTAACCAACACCTACCTCTCTTCCCCAATTACTGAGCACTTTAACAACCACGCTCCAAAACAAGGCTGTCACTCCGTAGTTAGAACCCAAGTTCTTACACCTAGTATTGTCTCCTGTGCCCACCCAAAGTCAGCCCACAATCCAGAGGTGGTGTTGCTGAAACTGTCAGTGAATCATGTGCTAGGCACACCTCAAATGCAGCCCCTTTATCCCAGTTGCTCACAGGCAGCAGTCCTGGATCTGCTGGAATTATGAGGCAAAGCAGCAGCACAGGGGCCCAACCTGGGAGCACAGATAATTATATCATCTATGAGGCAGTACCACTGACCAAACGTGAAGCAGCTCGTATCCTTGGGTGGCCCAAAGAGAGACTTAAAAGACCACCACACAAGTGAGTAAGAGCTGCTGTCTCACTGAGCTGGCAGCGCTGGAGGCCGCTACATGGTTTCAACAAGGGTGAGAAAATTGATACAGAGACACTGAAAGAAGAGATTGAGAAGCAAGCTCAGTGTTGGAAACCGTAACTCAGCAACTATTGCCTCACTGGAGACTTCTCTCTATTGTGTAGGCGCTGCCATACTCTCTGCAGCACGATCTTTTTCTCATCCCCTGCAGAGAGTTAGTGGCACAGCCCACAGCCAGCAAAGAATATCGCCTCATGAGAAGCGGCAATGAAAGTACCCACCACTACGTAAGAACACACACAAGCCTAGGTGTCCATGGAAGTCCCAGAAGCCCACAGCGTTCTCCTCCCAACCAGAGCAGCTTCTTTATTTTTCCCAAAGCAATGAGATCAGTGGAATTCATAAAAAGCAAAGATCTGCTTAAAACTTTACTACATAGTACTGTAATAAACAACTCATATTTTTGCAACAGATCAGTTTCCTTTATTTACCAAACTCACTTTCATTGGCACTTTTGCAGTAAAGTGAAGTACTGGGCCCCATGGAGACGTCTGAAACTTTCACAGAGGGTTTGAGAGGTTGTACCTGGGCGTGGGCCACCATGTATATGTGAAGAAAGCAATGCCACAAAACAGGCAGTAGAGGTAAGAAAACACAACAGATGAAATAGATGGAGATCAATGTGTGCATGTAACAAAACCATACTGCTTTCAAAATAATCTCACAAAATGCAGAGGTAATATTCTGCCATCAAGCACGTCACACAAATCATCTGATCTTCACCTTCTCCCACGGAGGACAAAGCCCACACAGCACTGGTGGCACAACTTTTAGTCAGTCCTCATTATTTGCTCTCACAAATTCAACAAAGAAAACTTCAGGTAAGACTTTTACATGGTGTCTTCTACAGCAAACATGACAAGCTACTAAGAAAGGATGCCCATGAACATCACTTTTTCCATCTCAAGTTTTACTTCATCTGCAGAACAATCATCTGCTACTGATCAATTCTCTTCTCACAAATGCCAGAATGCATGAAATGGAAGCCAATACATTTCTTGTTGTAGCTTCTTCTCTTCTATCATGATCCAACAAACGTATCAGCAGTATGGCCTATCTTATCTCCTGTATGTTGACGGTTCCTGGGAATGTTCTCATGGTGCTGCACTGGATAGACCAGCATATGGCACCCAAACTCCCTCAAGGCACTTCTTCTAGGACAGGGGTTGGGTTCCACACAGGCCCCTACCAAACCCACCCACAAATACCTCCACAGAACTGGATGCACTTCAGGCTAGGATTCAAAATAATTCTGCCAATCAACATAATCAGCATACTGTGTACTCTACTAAATTCAGCAGAAACGGATGGCTGAACAACTGTGCACACATGCACTCAGTTAATCCAAATTTGTTTGATTTGGCAACTCAGCAGCTATTACCGTATGACTGACTGTCCTTGGCCTAAGACATGCTTCAGGGCAAGCTCTACAATGTTTGAAGGAGATATCTAACAACCAGGAATCTCAAGGAAAAAAAAAAGACTAAAAAGAACAATCTCAACAGCTACCTGACATCATCCTGAAGCACTTACAGTGTAAAACTATGTATCTTCATCTACTGTTCATTCTAACCAAGTGCTTCTAAAAACCTTACTGTAAATGATAAAGGTTAGCCACCTAAAAAGTATAAACTTGTGCTCAGAAAGATCAAGTGAAAGCAACAAGTATTCCATAAATTGATATATTTACAATATGATTTTGCCCTGTGACTTGACAAGACAACACAGTAGCAAATGGTACAAAGAACACTGATTTTTCCTCTTTTCTGAATCTATGCAGTACCCACCATACCCTTATTCAATTACCACATTTTCATATATATGTATATTTATTTTCATATATATACACACACATATATATATATACACACACCCCCACATACAGCCACACACTAGCAAGCCTTCTAAGTATTCTAAGCAATTCTCCAAAGACAAAACCAGGATTGATGCTCATGTTCTGACACATTTCGTTCATAAACTGTAACAATCATAGCTACTTCTCAGTAAAAAACACAGGAAGAAAAGACACTTTCAGTTTCACATGAAAATAACCTTTCATTTGTACATTATTTCTAAATGTACTATTCATACATGAGAACAACAAAACCAAAATTTCATACTTTCAAGAAGTCTATTAACCCAAATTTCCAAACTGTATGTTTTACGGTTAAAAAAAGAGGAAGAAATACAGATTCTTTTGACTTAATGTACTTTATCAAGCATTTGTTCAAAGGTTAACAACAGCCCTTTCACAATGTTCTTTTACCAAGTCACATCTATCCAATATCTGAAAAATACAGAAGTGTGGACTCATCTAATAAAGACGAAATTACAGATTTGAATTTATGTGAATACTGATGTGTAAAAGACACAGGGTGCACAACGTTTTTTCAAGAATACTAGATAGCAGAAAACAATGCATTAGTTAATTTGAATAACACCAGGGAATTATTCAGCTCACTCTGGTTTGGGGAGAAAGTGAAACAATTTCACACAGTTGTCAGCTGTTCTGGACATTCCTGCAACTGCAGTGGAAACAACTTGAGTCAGTGTTGCCACACATTGTGCTGCCTCTGACTGCACGTCCCTACTCCTTCGCTTGCACCAACACTCGTCAGATCCTGCAAGAAAGCCAGGGAGAGTCAAATGAGCAGAAAATTACTGCTACAAAAAGGAAAGGGCTTTCTGTTACTCCATAAACTAGCTTTCTGCAGCATCATAGGAGTGCAAATGTCAGCACAAGAGAAGGAGTAAAGATATGCAGCTAAAAGCAATTACTGTGCAAGCAATACTGCTTACATTTAACACCAAAAGCACCTTGCAACTATGACTGCAGACATCAGATAAAACTCTTTCCTGAAAAAGAAGAATTTCCGTTTAAAACAATATTGGCAATAAAAACTATGGCTCCAGTCAACAATAATCATCAACCATCACGTCGCTCCAAGCACTAAACGCAGCATCACAGAGCATCAAACAAGGCAGAATTAAATAAATTGCCCTTCTATTTTCATGACACATTAAATATAAAAACCATTGTACTTAACTTTAACAATCTTAATTTGAGGAGTGCCAGAAACAAAAACCTTATGCAACGTGTATTGTTACATTAAGAAATGAGCTTAAGATGTATTCTTTAGGTTATCGATCCTTGCCTGCTCCACCCTAACCACACCCTCTGCCACATTCGGCGTAGAGAAAAATTTGACCGCCCAGCTCCCAAATTCGTTTCAATACAGAATTTTTTAGTATATACCCTCTTTCTTATGCTTTCATACGAGTACAACAGTATTAAAGGATAAAGAAAAAAGTCTTAAACTTCATTAGTCATAATAGTCTTTCCTACTTAGTCAACCAACAATGAATAATAACTTCTCGTCTAATCCTCTCAAATAATCTTTCCTAAAAAGCTCATGAAAATGGATTAGCCATGCAGTGCACAGCAGATTATTTCACTTACAGTCTATTGTATCAAAAGGTGATAGGCAAAGAATTTTAACCAAGGGCCTTTTATGAAGATACAAAGCATCCCTTCAGGCCTCAACTTAAGCTGGAGGGCACTGGCAAAAATAATGCCATAACATCATACAAAAAACACCAAGGTAACCATAGCTTCAACCATTCAACATTCCTAGCGACACAAAGCCTTTCTCCTCCTCAAGAGAGCCTAAAACTCAATACAGATCACAGAGTACAAGCCAAACACATTCCCTGCAAGCAAAACTTAAGGAATTCAGTACCTGCAATTCGCTCCGTTTAACTTCTAGTCTTCACTTATGGTAGGTTGCAAAATTCTCACAATAATCTGAAGTGACAAAGATATAAACAGGATGCCTATATTCAGAAGAGAACCAGTATCCTTTTTGAAAGGAGAAGGAAAAAAATTGGGGTTGATAACAAGGATAATTTTTTTTTTTAAAGTATTTCGGACAGTATGGGATTCTCAAGGTAAAAAAATAAAAGTTCGCTTTTTTTTCCTCCTTTTTTTAAATTCTGGCAATAAAGTTCTACCATTTCCTCTGTCAGTTTGTGGGCTAAATACTACATGTTTTATCTGGACAAAGATGTAGTCAGTTTATTTTGTCCAAATGAAGACAAGCTAGGAAAAGACGATTAAATATATAGTTTAAGTCCAGTGAAAATCGCAGAAATTCCTATTATCACCCTGCTAAAGGAAATATTGCTCAGACTTTACAACAGAAGAAATGACAGAACAAAACTCCATAAAGTTACTCTCTTCATCTCTTACAATAAGCAAGAAAATAAAACCCCTCACCTTCCATACATAGGCATTTTATATTTAGCAGTCTCACACCATGTTTGCAGTTGTAAAAGAAACTGCGTGGATCGTTCTTTGCCCAATACTACAAAGAGCTCAATTATTGAAGTAGCTGAAACCTAAATTCTAAAGTTCTACAGATAACAATAAAGGAATTTTAAGGACTCTAGACTTTTTGAAAACTGGTTACAGGCCTTTACCATTCCAAAAGGGATGCTAAGGCAGGGCACTACTGACAAGACCACCACCACACATACACATTTCAGGGGATTACTGTTGCACAGGAACTTTACTGAAAAGTTTTAAAAAAATGGAAGTGCAAGTTCATGTCTGATTAAATGTGAAATCCCCTCAGTGCGCCATCAACTGCAATGTCAATACATGGAGTGTATTAGCTACAAACATAAAGTAAGAAATCATGCAGGCCAGTGTCGCTCCTGCTATGACAGCTATGATCCCTTTGCTATCAAACTATACTATAAAAAACCAGAATATTCTTTCTAAGAGTTTTTCTGATCTAGATGTAACTTGAGTCCCTCAGAAAATCACTTGTTTGTCAGCATCCCACCACCATATGTACCTCAATTTCTAAGACAACTAAGAACCACCACATCAGACAGACTGCGCACAAAGATGCTAAATCTTTCCTCTACCAAGGCTGATCCACCAACTGAAGTCTCAAGTTTCCCATTACAACCCTTTCCCTCACAGCCTTGGAATAGGTTCCTGTAACTTTTCCTTTGTTTTTTTTTTTTTCCCATTGGGATAGAACTGACCCCTCGCCCTGAAGAGGGCAACTCGTGGTATTTCACATGAACTAAATATCCAATTTTATTAGCCAGAGTAGCCTCCAACTATGTCTGCTATGGAAAAATAAAAATTAAGAAAATCACTGGTAGAAGAAACAGCCTCTTTGTCTCCACGTATCTTATCTGGCAGCAAGGAGTGCGAGAAATAGTAAAGTCTTCCGCTAATACAGCGCTATCTTCATTACTCTCATGCAGTATACTCTTTCTGATGCTCAGGCAGGCAGAGAAGGAGGGCCTGCTGTAAATTTTGGCTCCTTCACACTTTCATCAGCTAGGAGATGAGAAAAGAATTTGCCCTCTACCTTGCGATGAAAAGCAGACTCAAGGAATCTCTTTAATTTTAATTATTGTGGGAGTGTGGTCAGGAAGATAATAAATCAGATTGCTGTATCACAGGTGTACAAAGCAGGGGGAAGTGGGAGGAAAACAGGAGTTAGACTGCTGTAACAAAAATAAAAAATTCTCAGAGTATGGGAGGAGAGTGGGGAAGGTAAGGTAACAGACACAAATTTATTTTTGACCATAAAGATAATAAAATATTTGGCTACAAATTCATTACAGTACACCTAGGATGCACACATAAAAATAAACAATTCCCCAACTAACCCTTAAATCCAGTTTTCCAGAACTGCATTTTTACAATAAAGTATTTTGTCTTTGGCAGGCTGCCTTGCTGGATTACATGGGGTGCTTATTTACACTGCAGTTACTTGTTAATGACATGATCAGAACAAACTGAGGAAAATTTCACATCTAATGAAACACAAACTCTTCCAAGTTTTCCTATGAGGATTTCTGTGCGTAACATTGAACTGGAATTTGAGAGGTCTACGTTCAATTTCTGGCCCCAGCCACATGCTTCCTGTAAGACCCTACGTGCATGTGTGTGGACACACCAAGCACTGGTGCTTGCTTAAGCAAAAGAATTTTCTTAAGAATTCTCAAGAATTTTCTCAATTGAACATTTCATTTAGCTGTGAATGCACACAAAGGACTATTTGCACTAAATGCATTATTTAGTATTATTTCCGAGATTAATCTTATACGCTTCAAGTTTTTAGCATGTCCACCCTCAGTCCTTCATTTATAAGGAAAGGCCATTCTACATCCTTTAATCATATCATGAGATACATGAATTTACATCTCCGACACCCAAATGTACAAAGTCACATGTGGAAAGTATTGATACATGTTAACAAAGATCTACACAGTGAAGTACAACCAAGTTACTCTGGTTTCACAATTCTTGGGGAAAACAAATAAATCTAATTTGAGCTGCCGAACTACTCACTATTTCCACGGAGATTTAGTGAATTTCTAAGAAAGGCAAATACAATAGGTTTAGTCCAATCCAAAAGGTGTTTCTTATATGTGAGCCATATCCTGGCAGGATCTGGAAATACAGTCATGAACCTGAAATCCTCCATGCTAGAAAAATGACTGAGTATATTCAGAACCCTACAATTTTAGCAAAAAACAAGTGGAAACTTGCAGATACTTAGTGATTAGGGAAACACAAGAAAACAATAAGCCAATGGTCACTGACATGACAGAGAACTGTTCTAACAAATCACCATTCTAACTATTACCAAGACTTTTTTCCCCCGCCACAGGCTTTGCAGAAAATAAAAGAACTGAAGAAATAAGGATTCAAACTGCAGATGTCCTCAACATTATTTTCCACATGCCAAAACAGCAGAACGAGAGAAATTTCAGAAAATTGTATGTTTTTATGATACTTTATTTTACCTCATAATTGAGCGTATTACTGTATTGGCTCAGAATTAACCCAATTTGGATACTATTGCTTCTGTCAAGCAACCTAAAAAATCCAGACTTACTTCGCAAATATGGAAGTTTTTTAAAACAAAGCTGCTAAAACAGATATCCCGTACAAAACACTTCTAATTCCAACAACCTGTATGTGCATTACATTACTACATTATTAGTTCACATAGAACATTGAATATTCATAAACTCATGCCAACTTCTTGTCTTATGGTTAAAATTCAGTATTTCACAACTTAAGGGGCACATAGCTACAATCTCTCATTTCAAACTAATTTCTCTTTAAAGATAGCATCAGAAAATTGAGGTTCACACAAAGCACAAGACATACTATTACACAATCTGGACAAAGAAGAATTGAGTCCTGGTGATTTAAGACAATCTAATTAATGGGGACTTTAAACTATTATTCTGCTTAGATCTTACGGAGGCAATTATAAGCCATGAAATAAGTTGCTATGACCTTTTGCAGAAAGAAAGCACCAATGCTGCTTTATACTACAACGTATGAAAAAGTTAATTGGTCATAAAACTCAGAGAGCATTTTAAAAATGAACTGCCACATAAAATTACTGTAGTGCATGAAATCCCCAATCAGAACTTGTCCGTGCTGTGTGTAGAGTCAGAGTCAGTCTCTGCCTCTCATATGAATAGATGCAATCTCAGCAACCAGACACAATAAATACAAGATGAAGGGAATGGCAAGCATAGCAGCAACACACAGAATTAATTCCAGAGGCTACGAATCACATAATTAAAATTATTTCATTACTTTAACTTGCTAATTATTCATGCAGCAGAGATATGGGAAACAGCAGGAGAGAGCTAACAAAAGAGGAAGCAACTGAGAAACACTGATGGAGAGGATTAGAAAGGTATAAAAAAATTTATGAAAGACAGCAGATGAGGAAAGAAAGGGGTTTAGGGTAAGATTCCACACTCAATAGCAGGGCCAACCTAAGGCATTCCTCCTGTCTCCATGCCCCTCGTTACTCCTGGCCTAGGCATTGTGGCATACTGCTTCTTCCTCACTAACAGGCACAATCATTTCTGAAACTGTACTGTGAATCAGCCAGAGCTGAAAAGTAACCTGATTCAAAAATAAAAAAGTTGACACAACTAACAAGAAAAAGCAGGAGCAGAAATGAGTAGCTGCAAGAGAAAAATAGGTCATGTCAACACTTCTCCCAGCAAAAAGGTGCCACCATGGGATTAAAGATCAATGCCTACCTTCAGACCATAAAAATACACCTCTCAACTATGTCTTGTAATGCTACATGCAGAGTGAAACATGTTTGGATAACATCAGGTGACACATATTGAAAAGAGGATTTACACAGCAAAAGGTAGCCAAAGCACTTGGTTAATGGTGGGCAATACATTTTTCAGAGGAAGTCTGTACCCTTCACTGAAGAATCTACCAGCGCTTTTAAAGTCAAATCTAGGACTCCGTGTGCATGATCTGCACTCTACCATTCAGGTGTGTATAACACGGAGAGTCGCAAAGCTTGATACTATATTGCTTAAATGCATGAAATGGAAATGCAATAAAGAAGGATCATGAACTAGATGATCAAATACCAGGCAGGAGTACGTGGTACTACCTGGTACACAGTAATACCTGGTACTTCAGGTAGAGACTTAGTGCCTACATTTCTGAGATTCAAATGGGAGTCTTCTATTATTTGTTCCATTCCCCCTTCATGCAATTTCATCCTTAGCAGATATCTTCCTTTACCATCACCGGTTTCAAGTATTCAAGGACAGAACGGCCAAAACTAGATCTTTACTTCTATTCAGACTCTGGTACTAGATACCACCAATGCCATTTTTGGAGGCACTGAAGAGAGTACAGAACTAGTTACAAGGTGGAAGCACAGAAATGAGTCAACAATAGCAGGTTAGGCAGTTTTCTTAGTCATTTGTGGTATAGTTACGTCGATTCAACTTTTGGGGGAAGGTGGAGGGGAGTGCAGCGCAGGACATGTAATCCAAAAATGCTTGCAGCTACACTTGCAAAATGGTTTTCATTATAAATCTTTATTAATTAAAAAAAATCAGACTAAAAATTTTCACACTAAGTACAGACAGTTTTAGAAACTCTTCTTTACATAACAACACAAGTTAAAAACCAGATGAGGCAAAGAATCCAAAATCGTCCTCTGAAAGCTCAGCTTTAATTTAAAAAACATCATTTTGTAACATTTGGAATGAACACCCTAAACTTATCGTCCAAGGTACCACTTAATATCTACTTGATCTCACAGTCAACCTAATTTCAATCTCACTAGTGTGAAATGTCCTAGTCACTTCAACAGTTACCCATTCAAGCACCCACAAAACCAGCTTTTAACACTAGCATTCAAAATTATTTCATGTTCAAACACAATTATTAACTCAAACAATTGTATAAACCCATACAATAGCAGCTTTTCACTTCACTGGACTGGAAGAATAAAAGTCACAAACAACCTCCAGGTAACAGATGCCACGTTTACTATTTTTGCTGTTAAGACTTTCAAGTTGAAGACGACTACAGGTAAATAATTCATACATAAAAGAAAACTGCAAAGAGGAAAGGAATAAGCTTTTCTCTAAATTTAGTGGGGATAGTAACAGGTGTAAATAGCTACAAGGAAGATCTAAATCCAGAATTAGGAAAGAACTCTCTTATGACAAGAACAGTTAATCACTATTAGTAACAGCTAAGTTGCCTAGTGACATTGCATAATTTCTGTTATCTGAGGCTTTTTTATAGGTTTCAAAAGCCTAGTGGCACCATCCCTTCCCTTAAATCAGTCCTGACAAACTGATTAAGCCTGTTTTATTCAAAGAGATGTGAGGCAGCTACCCAGTTTCCTGTTTGTATTAGTTTTCTGCTGTTTTAGTGAACTGAATCAGCAAACACCTGCAAGCATCAGAGATGCCATAAAGGAAGTAGTAATAATACATGCCCAATGTCAGGACTTTAACCTTCAGCAATAATGAGTTATGTCAGCTCACCGCATCTCGTAAGACTGTATCTTAAAAAACAGATTAAGCAAACAGATTAGACAAACATCTGCTAATAATACTATAAGTACGACTTATCCTTCCTGGGGCTGAGAGGAGTAGATCAGAATTCTTAAGGTCATTTCCAGCACCACTTTATTTAAGCTTTAAAAAAGCAACACAGAGCCCATTTTGACCCCATTTAGTGAAACATTAACAAAATATTAAATTGAAATTTCACTGAATAGATTAAAAGAGATAAATACTTGCCTGCCTAGCATTATCATAATTAAATGCTATGTCTAATGCAGCACTCATTTCTCTCACCTGTGTTTCCCATGTAAAACACTTCCTTGCTGAAAGGATAAGTCTGAAATATCTTATGCCTAAATCATTTCACTTCTAATCTAGTAAGTGTGAATTCAATTCTCAAGACTAATTTTTTTAAGAAAAATCTGCCAAATGTGTTATTAACTGTAAAATGCTGGCTGTACATACTGGCTTCTTGAGTTTGCTAATATACATCTCCAGTTTTACTCCTACTGCTCAAAGCCAGCCTGAGAAGAAGACTGAAAACGACAGACTGGTAAGCAATGGAACAACAGTGGAACTGGAATACTAGGAGCCTTACAGGAGACTTGCAAGGTGAAATTAATGATTCCATGTAACTTCTGAACTTAATTTCACTGGTGATGTTTCTTAGTCCATCATTTACACCAGCCTGTGATTGCAGGTCTGGTAGACATTCACATCCTATTACCTGTAGGAGACTTCAGGGGAAGGGGAAAAAAGGTAAAGATAGCAAAACATAGTTGTACTCTAAACAGCTGGCCAATATTAGCAAAGATTTCCTCACTTAAATATCCTAATTCCCTTTTATTAATGCATAAGCTTCTCCCTCTGGTTTACTCAAAGGCAATACTGCTTGGTCAAGCATATCTATAGTTTTCACTTTTTTTACAAGTTATTCAAGCACCTCTCCCTGTGACTCGCTCTAATATACCTGCAGTATATTGGCCAGAAAACAAGGAATCCATTGAGAAATTTGAAAGTTGGACTTAAGTGTCAATACCATATGTAATCTGATAAGCTTGTATACACTTTATGCACCACTTGCTCTGGAGAGCACGCAGAAAAGGAATAAATATATTACCTTGACCATTTTACCTATTCTTTTTCCCAGAAAACCATGAATTCTTCAATCAAGAGATTCTTCTCTTATTTGCACAGGACAAAACGTGCTAAATTAGGTTGGACTTTCAAGACTACTTACACGTACGGAAAATTCACCATCAACTTAGATCAAGTGGTACAAATGGAAAACATCCTAACCCAGTTGCTACATGGAAAGCTAATCTGTCACAAAACCAAAGTTTTTGTCAATTATTACATTCATACTTGGGAAAGGGAGGGTTGTCAACACATGTTCATCTTCATTTGCTTACTAATAATTATTTCCATATGCATTCAAATTCCTGGTCATTAAGACAGTATTTGTTGATTCTTCCTTCCCAAACACACACGCCTAATGCTCACACACACACAGAGCTTCAGTGCTACCAAAGAACGGACAAAGCCAAAAGGACTGGTAGCTCTATATTCTCCGTATATGTATATACGAACTAGAGCAACCCACAAAAAAACAGAATAATAAAATACCCCAAAAACGTAAACAAGAAATGACCAGTATACATGTAAAGAAGGAAGACAACATCCTCTGTAAGGGCAACATACTTCAGAGCACTGAAACAGACCTTTCAATCTAGACATTATAGGAAATCCCTAGAAGCCAAAACCGGCTGACTTCCCACCAAAACACATGCTTTCCACCATAATCCCAAATCTTCTCCAGAGACTTCCGCCATGATATAGTTTTATCACTGCTTGCTGAGAAATCATACTAATGCGTACTCAGAAATTCAGGGCAGTGTTCACAAGAAAAACCTCCCTTTTGTCCTGACAGTTATAATGACTCTTTTTGTAGTATTTCCAAGATGATCAGATGGAATAAAATACAGTATTGTCACTGATGTAATGTGGGCAGGGAACAATACCATGGAAATGAAAAAGCCAAGGATCTTTGTCTCTTTCTAGACGGATTGCCAAGTCTTAATAGTTGGAGGAAGAAATAGCTTAGCATCCCAAATAAAACACTGCAGTGCATGTTCATTATTTCGGTAAAGTCACTGCAGCTTTTGGCAACCCCACAGGAAACTTAGACCCTTCAAAGGAAGCCCAAGCTTAAAAAGCTAGAGAACAACTCTGGATCAAAAATTACAGAAGAAACAAGTAATCCCTGGCTCTGGCAATAAACCCCAAAGAGCTCACCGCTCGCATTACAACCACTGCTAAAGAGACAACCTCGACAGTAACCAGCCATAAATCTATAAAACGTCGTGTTTTCTGTCACCGCCACCGGTATTCGGCAGCAAGCGGGAAGGCGCGACCGGCGGCCCGGCCGGGGAGGCAGGCAGGCCGGCC